>JXSR01S017516.1:331-15800 GCA_000969725.1 Ophiothrix spiculata
AAAGAAAAGGAAAGGAAATTGTAAATTTTCCCTTTGTTTTGATCCTTTTAATATGAAAAATTTAAAAAATTTGCGCGCTTCGCGCCAATTTTCAGTAAAAATGTGCAATTTTTGCGCAAATTTCAAACTTTTAACAACACTTATTTGTGGCTGAAATTAGCCGATTTGGCAGGGTTTTTTTGCGCGCTACGCGCGCATTACAAAATATCATGACTTTCCTCCGACAATTTTTGCTCCAAAAACTGAGCCGTCCCCCCCCCCCCTCAAATTTCAACCTTCCGCCGCCAATGCCTTTGTAGACCAGCACGTTTAGGCGTAAAGATGGTTACAGAGTCAGTCAGATAGATTGGTGCAAGATCATTCATGCACTTGTAAATGTAAAGCATGGTTTTTGAAAATAATCCGTTTGTTTATTGGTAGCCAATGGAGTTTTTTCAAAAGTTCAGAAGCATAGTATCTCTTTGGAACTTGGTAGATGATCCTGGCAGCCTTGTTCTGGAGTCTTTGAAGACATCTAACATCAGATTTATTGCAGCCCAGAAGGACTGCATTTGCATAATCTAGCTTAGACAGAACAAAGGCACGCACAGTGGTCTTACACGTGTCGAGGTCGATAAATCGCCGGATCCTAGAGATGTTCCAAAGATGAAAATTAATTGATTTGCAGAGAGAAGTGATATGAGATGGCATGTTCATGCTTTTAACAATTTTTAGCAGAAATTAGCCGATTTAACTTATTTTTTTTCGCGCGCTACGCGCGCATTACAAAATATAATTATTTTCCTCTGACCATTTTAGCTCAACAATTGTTTTGATTAAAAATAAATTAGCTGCCCCCCCCCCTAAAATGTTAACCTTCCTCCGCCACTGACGACACCAATGTTTTAGGGACGATACCGACTTTTGCCCCCTCGGACTGACAATCCTGGTTGCATTGTGAAGTTATTGCTATTTGTTCAAAAAGGGTCAAAATCAAAAACCACGGACATGTTTATATGGATGCACACAAAGAGCGTTGATTATAGCGCCTCTTATAGGCTGACTGGTTTTGTGTTACTGATTAGATAAAATAATGTTGATCTGCTTATTATATGTGATGAAGGAAGTTGTGTCGAGAACTCATCTAAGGTCCTGTGCTCTGAGTTTTACATTACAGCAGCAATATTCGCTGCAGATCTTCCTGGTCTAGATTTCCCGCTATTTTCTTTATTCCTGTTAAAACAGCATCAAAGGGGTGAAACTTTGTTCTAATTGCGTAAATAGCCTGAATAGATGGTATACATGCATTAGGAAAGTTATTCCTCCGTAGATACCAGTTCTGAAATACTGTCCAGCAATAAATGTTCTCTTCCGGCTTGTGAACTACCTCATCTTCACACCTTACAAACCAACGTTGTAAATGTAATGGTAATGCATGCATGCATGCCAAGTATACTCTCTGTTAATGATGTGCACCCTATCATAAAATATTAAAAGCATGCTGATTGTAGACCTAGTTATGAGTTTAGCGAACATTTAATGTCTCCTCGGCCGTTGACAAAGTGGAATTCGGCGTTTTTTGCACAAAATGTCAATAACTTTGCAATACAAGCTTTGTTTGACATGAAACTTTTACCATACAAGATACCGTACTTTATGAATATTTAAAAAATTATTTTCGAACTATTTTCAAATTTTACGTTACATGACCTTGAACCTAAATAACGCTTTTATTGCTCCACCCTGTATACTAGTAAACAAAAAAGGGATGCAAACGTCAACATTTTCAGGTGTAATAAATGATGAGTGTCTAACATGAAAAAAAAAACATATTGATTGCGTAGCAAAAACCGTATCAAGAAATATTGGTGTCATTAACAAGCTGCATTATTATGTTCCAAATCGTGTGCCACATACATTATATTGCTCACTAGTTTTACCGTATCTTAACTATGGGATAATCATTTGGGGTAGTACCTGTACAACGTATCTTGATAAACTTATCAAGATTATCATTCACAAATATCCAACAAGACAAGTAAATTATTTTAGTAGGGCAAATTACAAGAAATCATTTTCTGATCGTTACAAAGGGTCCTGTTTTTTTTTGGAATTCACTTTTAAAAGATCTTAAGAGTTCCTGCTCCCTTAATTTTTTTCGACAAAATTACAAAAAAAAAATTCTAATCATCATGTATTTGTAACGAGCTTTGAGCATGGCCTTGTCTTGTCCTTCGTGATGTTAGTTCATTTTTCATTTGTTCCTTATTTTCTTCCATAAATAGAGTAAGTACAAAACTTACATGAAGAAGTTTTCACAAAAATGCAAGTTTTCTACATTTTTTAAAGGTAATTTGAGGAACCTGTTTTTTCCTTTTTATGGTCAAAATATAGGCACTGGTGTAACAACCCCCCCCCCCTGAAGGCTCTCAGGGGGGAAATTCGCGGACCCAGGGGGAAAAATAAAGGGGAGGGAAATGGAGAGAAAAGAGGAAGAAAAAGGAAAAGAGAGAAGGAAAAAGAAGGGGAAAAGGAAAAAAGAGGAAGAAAAGAGGAAGAAAAAGAAAGAAAAGGGGAAAGAGAAAGGGGAAGAAAAAAAGTACCAAAGGGAAGGAGGGAAGTGAAAGGGGAGACATAAATAAGAGGTTCCCTTTTTAGATAATTAAGATGAAAAATGAACAAAACTTTTCGCTCTTCGCGCGAATTTCAAGCTATTATATCAATTTTTAAAATTAAATTTGCCATTTGTCATAGTTTTGCAACATTTTTTTGCGTTCCGCGCGAAGTCAAACATTTTTATGACAATTTTAGGTAAAATGTGTGGGGGGTTAAGGGGGGGGGGGAATTCCGCCAGGGGGAAATTTTGGGGCTTTCCCCCCCCCCCCCCCCCCCCCCCTGGCAACCAACACCTGTTACGCCACTGAATATAGGTATTATGAGGATATCTTTCCAAATGGTAGGATAGTAAGGATACCTTACAAATATGTGACGAGATAATTTTGTTTAATGACTGAACAGTGAAATGGTCTCCTTCAGCGATGAGCATGGACGAAGTTAACTATAACAAATGCACTGAGAAATGTTTCTGGCAATCGTTATACTGATTTGGCGGATAGCCCATATCTGCCAGACTTAATTGAACGCATTCTTGCCATGATTCACTTTGGGTGCAGTAGCCGAAACATCTATGCTGTGTGGGTTCATTTATTAATAGAAAACCTGACTTGACCTGCTACATGGGATATCTACATCGATCTACATCGATGTAGATCCGAGGCCTGGTGTAGCATACGAGGGATGTTCAATAAATTCGTTGCCTGAGGTAAAAAGAGGTGAGCTTTGCTGTTTGTATTTATATGTTACGTACTATATAGTTCAATTTAATCGTTGAACATATGAACAATTTAAGTTAATATCTGCTTACATTTTCATTTTACACAAAAACGTAAAATTCGCCTGTATAAGAGATTTTTAAAGTTTACATTAATCATTAGGAATCGATAGGAATAACCATTTTAACAATTCATCCCCTCCCTAACCATGCTAACACTTTCGATATATGCGGCCAACTTTTGTATACCTTTTGAAAATAATAATACTTTTCAGGTTATTGCATGTGATTTAATGCTGTTATTCCCCGGGTTTTATTCTTCAGTTTTCAAGTTAAAATATCAACTCTTAAAAATAGAATTGTGAGTTACAAGGTACGGGCGATAACAAAATTGCACAGGAAGCAAGGTTAACTAAAATAGTTCACTGTCTGAAAATCGTTCCATAATGGTAAAAGATTTACACCATGCAAACATTCCGGATAACGTATTAAATTGGAAAAAAGAAATATGCACCAATACTAAATGGCATAGCCTGCCATGAAAAAAAAAAATCCTGAATGAAAATGTCCGCAAAAATGACGAAGAACGTGTATATTATATATCGACGCATATGTAAGGCTCAAAAGACCAACCTTTTGAAATTCAGCGTCGCTGTCGTCCAAAGACCACTATTTTTTTTACAATTCCATATGCTCTCACCCCGGGTTTGAACTGTCCCGAGGGCATTTCATGAAGAAAGTAAACCACATTTATACGTACCTTTAGTATGTCATATAGAGCAAAAAACAAACAATGTTGCCAAAAATCTAGCCGCTCCGGGGCTGATTTCAGTCCGTTTTTAAAATGGCTCCGAAATTACAAAAGAAATGCCTTGGCTACTATACACAATTAGCTTTAAAAATACAAATAAGACGTTTATTCGTAAAAAATAGTGATATTAAGCTGTCCCCGGTTATATATTTCAATTCCAAAATGGCTATTAAAATAGCATGTTATACTAATCAAGATCGAACAAACCAACAGCCTGTCAAAAATGTCTAATATCATAAGCAATCAATAAAAAGGAACGTGTAGTGTTTCAACACGTACACTTAAATGTCATTGATACGTTCCAAGTCGAAAATTGTACGCCATGATGGCTCCAAAATTGTCGCCATAGTATATTTGTTCAAACAAAAACAAATTGCAGTGAAAAAACAGCATAAATACACAATAAATATTCTAAATAATTAATTAAATATAATCAAAACTGGTAACCAACTGTAAACACTTAATGATACATTTCGCCCTAGACGTAGGATGCTGGCATTTCGCCTGCAGTCATTAAGAACTTTATAATTTTCAGTATGTCTTGGCTGGATTGTGTTTCATAGTATAAAAGCCTTTTTGACTGTGTCTATCCTTAATTTATGCCATTGAATGTTTCTCCGCGTGATATTGCACTTCCGCAACTTTTAAGCGTCTAGAATAAATGATGCTCTAGTATTACCTACTCTCTACATCTGGCGCCAAGATGGTATTTTAACAAAATAACAATGACGTATAGATGAATGTGACCTTACATTTTCAAAACCTTAACATTGACAAATTGGTTAACAATGTAATAAAATACAGATTTTTTTGTTCCCAATGGTAAAAATAAATCTTATTTGAAAAATCTAAATATCTATTTTTTTTTATCGACATCTCCATTTTCTTCTTGCATTAACCCAATTGAGGATATAGGGGTTAAACATGTTAAACGTCCGACGTTATCTGATACATTAAATTGATCATTTTGAGCTCATTGGCATATGATCTGAGTACTGACTGTGTGTACACTGTTCAAGATGCTTTACCATGGTGACAGAGAAGCCGACGGCATTTACTCTTATAGTATTCAAGACATATTGGACGTCAAAAGTTAAAGAAGTTGCAGGAATAAATTGCCTAACCTTCGCCTGGAATTACTTAAAGGAACTAGCCTAGATTCCACTTAATAGTATTAAAACCTTACGGAAATGCTCTTAAAAAAGCTTTAAAAATGTAACGAAATCCAAAACAGTAAATAAATCAAAATAGAAATGGTTCAAATTGAGAGAAAATTAATTCAATGTCATTCTGTGATTATATTCAGTGTTTTCAAAATCCTAAATTTGTACCTCAGATGGATTTACCAGTTACAAGATAAAATAAAGCTTCTGATTACAATTTCAATCAAAAGAGAAACAATTTAATTACAATAATTTGTTTGCCCATCACAATTGTCAGAAAAAATATTAGATTTGACACTAGAAACACTGTTTTCACACTATATTTTTTCTCCGCAGAAAACATTAAAGTTGGTAAAGAATTACAATTTCTCCAATATTCCACAAACCTAGATTTTACTATTATAAACGTGTTCTATCGATTGTAGAGATATAAAATATGTAGGTAGAAAAGTATTTGGAAGAATTAAGGTCAGTCTCTTTAAAATTCTTCGGGTTTAATATAATACATGAATTGACAGTGACAGTTGGGATCTTATGGTTTATTTTAAAGACAAACAATAAGCGATACTTATACATGTATGGCTTCTAGAAATAGGAACGACCAGAATGTAAACGCATACAAAATCTACTTTTCAGATGACTAAAAAAATGAAGTCCCCCAAAACGTATCCTTTATTTATTGTTAATGTTCACGTCGTCATCAAAATATATAGGTAAAATCATCATGCCAAATGAATATACACTGTTTCTTATGAAATTCCATCCAGGGCTTTATATCAGCATATTTAAACAATGTTCATTATTTCAAGTTCAATGAAAACAAAAAGAAGTTATCAAATAATGTTAGTAATGTTTCGCTGCTAATCAGGCAGTTTCATCCCAGCCATCTTTTAATTCGAGCTTATTTGCATCTTTTGCGAGTCAAGAACATTCCTTGAAGGGCTTTACTTGTAGTATGCGTCGATTCAAGATACAGTTCATGATATAGCGTTTATTTGACTTTTTCAAGACAAGTTTTCAGCTGCTTTTAAAATTGAAGTCACACTGTATATAGATCTTTAACATTTTCTTGTTTGAGTATTCATCATTAATCATCTGTTTGCAATATCCCGAAAAATATTGTTTCTTTCACTTCATATTTCGGATGTCAAAATGTGTGTAAATTACGCAAATAGGTGTTTTTAACCGTTGTTCCCCATAAAGGTGGAATATCATCTCAGTATAGTGATAGATACAAACAATGTCCATTTATCGATGACGGTACAGTGAAGTAAAATAAGTGTTTGGCTTGATCAATTGGAGAGTGTTTTTCCTCTTTCCATTGATACCAAGATCATGATAATCGGTAGAGGTGTTACGTAAATATGACAAAGTATTTATGGCCGAAAAAATCGACTTTTGGTAAAAATTGCCACTTTTTCAAAAAATCGCTATAAAAGTTCTAAATATCCAATTTTCGTCGGGTATTTTGCTAATAAATGAAGGAATCAACAGTTCTAACATGTCATGTAAGTTTCAAGTCCATAGCATACAGATATTTTGCAAAATGACGATTTAAAATTTTTCGAGATGGCAACCACCCCCCTACCCGCCGACTTTGACGGCCTACCATAACCCCACCTTAGGTGGTACCCTCAATTTATTTCGTCAAAATGACCGCAAAGGATGTAAAAAAAAATACTGATATGCTAAGGGTTGCTTTGTTTTGCGTTGGGGTGGGGGTGGTAACCACCCCCCCCCCCCCCTTTAGGAAGACGAGGGTTAAAAGATATTGTATCTCAATCTGCAACAATCTGTTAACATTTTTTTATCGCCAACTTTATAATTCTTTTCATTTCAATGCAGAATGTATGCTACCCGACCAGCTGGTTCATCTGCCCGAAACCAGGCAATGTGTTAAGCAGTTCTAATCAAACCAAGGGATCAAATTCATTCAATAAAGTGTCGGTGCTGTAGTGAACATAATTCGAGTCACCATGATAATTATTATAATATCTAAAAAGAAATAGCTTTCTTATTATGTGCTATTTTAACTACGAGACTTCGTGACAAATGATAATACAGTAGGAGGGATCCACGTTTTACACGGGTCGCCGTTTTGGAGGACAAGGAGGTCTTTTAATTGGTACATCACTCACAATAAAGGTGTTTATTCCGACCACTTTCACTTACAAAATCAAAACGAAATTTTGAGGAATATGGCCAAAATAGTGCCAAATTACTGGAATGTTTTGTTAACAAAATTAAATATCATGTTTCTGTGGTCAGTCTCAGACTCATTTTTGCCAGTAGCATTAATTTGGCACAAGAAATACATATTAAACTTTACAATTGCTTTATGTAGATGATGACCCTTCTTTTAAATACTGGTATGGAAAAGGTATATGTTAAATTTGCCACAAGATCAGACTACCTACCTTTAACTAGCAGTAGAGTATTGGCATTCTATACAAAGGTTTGCAAATCAAAGAAGACGATAGTAGCTTGTTTCTCCTTCACCATGGTGAACTGGCTTTCAATAAAGTTATTTATTTCAACGTTCCCGAGAAAACACCCAAAATTGGACCAATTCAAAGGATATAAGTACAAAATACTCCTGTGGTTCAATTTGAATTTCACGCGCAAAAAGCACTCAAACGGCAAGGGGGATTATGTAATTGCAGTGAGCATTGCATATAATTTTAAAGGAGTTTGAAAAAAAAGTTGAAGTGATCGAACCATGCTCCTTTAACAGGTTCCTATTTTATCTTGGGCTATTATGCATCACTGCAGTTGGTGTCCTGCACTGAAAATTGTGTTTCATCACTTGACAAATAATAAGTTGTCATGAAAATGGTCTAGTATGACAAACTATAATTTGTCGTGGAATTCGTCATACTAGTATTGAACGACGAATTATAATTAGTCATGAAAAACGGTCTAGTATGACGATTTTCTCATGACAATTAGTCATGCTGAAAAATTAGTTTGTCATGAATAAAAAATAATTTGTCATGCACAAAAATTAATTTGTCATGCAAGAATTATAATTTGTCACTTAATTTGTCAAGTGACACTAGTTTTTCAGAGGTTTTGTTTTCGGTAGACTAATTACATTTAAGTATGGCTCAATCCATGTGAAATCAACTAGACGAAACACTCAGGTTCTGCTTGCAGGTTTTGCAATGGCTGTCTGGTCTAGTCAATCCAGATGGACCTCGCAAGCGAACGCGAAGCGTGCGCCTACGTCGCTCGCTTGTGGGGTCCATCTAGATGGACTAGTCTGGTCAGAATCTGATGATGAAGTATGATGAGTAAGTTTAAGTATAAATACGGGAATTCTGAGTCCAGTAGTGTTGTTCTGTCCGACTCCGAATCCAATGCGGTCTGGTCGGAATGTGATGATAAGCTAGGCGCAAACCTAACCTGGAATTAAAGAGTTGTTCTATCCGAATCAAAAGATGTGTTGTCGCTAATTGTCCTCCTGTGCAATCGACTCGAGAATAAAACGCCACGCCACTTCTTGAAAGTATATACGGAAACCCGTTATATACGATATAATTCGTCATGCAAATTCGTCAGCTCTCAGGTATGGTTAGTCGTGCTCAAAGAAGTTTGTCAACATAGTTTGTCATGCGTACATTAATTCGTCTTGACCTTAGCTCATGACGATATGCATTTGTCAATTAACGAAAAGTGCATTTGTCAATCGTTCAAACTCGTCCTGCACAGATTGTAATTCGTACAGTTATTACATCAATTTGTCCTGCATTTGTTTTCGTTTGTCATGCGCCCGCAAATATCGTCAAGCGACGAATAAGGGGAAATTCACTTGCATGACTAATTTATAACCCCTGTTTGACGACTTTTCCACCACGTTTGACGAAATAATGTTTTCAGTGTAAGATCGCCGATGGAATTAGTTTAAAAATCAGAGTTGAAGTAATGCTTCATCATATGTTAAATATTATATCAAAGACTTTAATTATACTTATATTCTATTTCTCTGCATTAAATTCTTATTTTTAGAAAATCAATTTAGTTATATTTGCATTGATTACATTCAAGATCCTGGGAAGAATGACTCTCCACTAAAGTACTTACCTGCGTTCGTTGCCTATTATAATACGTGGCTGTCTATTCCGTATGAGCCATAAATGCAAGAAACTTCATTTTACACTACATACAGGTGAAAATACATGTCAAGGTCGTAATTTGCCGAATTGATTCTTTACACCTTCATAATCCTTGTGCTTACTACAAAATACCAGCAAAGTTTCATTTCACGATAATGATAGGAAATATAAAAGAAATATGCATATATTTGAGACAATCAGCATAAGTTATGGGCTTCCTGATCTTTTAACGTTTATCTCAGTTATACTTTTTACTTCCTGCAAACTTTGACGGACCATAAACTTGACTTCTGGAAATCGTGTGAAGTTCATTGAGATGTAATTTTATAGTAGATTTACAAAATCAGGGTACCTCATTACAAGTTTTGGGTCTTTCCATTCATGATAAGGGGTAGAAGGATTTGTATTCAGACAACCAATAGAACTGAAAGGGTGGAGAAAGGCCACAAAAGTAAAATATTTTTGTATTCGTCATCTAGTTTAACGCACAAGCTTTCAATGCATCTTTTACCAATTGATTACTACTGAAAACACATTTCTGCACTGTTATGGTTTTAAATTGTAACAATATTAATCAAATATTATATTACTACGTTAATGAGCCATTGTTTTGAACATTTAACGTCATTCTTAATGTACAGTTATACTTTGGTAGCTTCTGGTGAAGGTGAAATAATTTAAGAAAAAGTAAAAGAAGTGCTTATGAAGTACAATATTAATGCAAATGTCAAAGAGAGTCTTAAACATACCCCCTAAAGCCATTGCTCTTATTCACTTTAGGTTTAGAAAAGAATCACCTTTTCACACTACATCGTAAAAATGGAATTTGCTATTTTACGAAACAGGTCGAAATGGACCGAAATGACACATGAAACAATAACTCGGACAATGGATCGATATGTTAGAAACACACCTGAATCACACAAATCAAAAATCAAAAATTTCCCTAGCGATCCTTTCCGTGGTGTTTCGATCTGTTCCGTAAATTAACTCTAGACATTTGGCACTAAGATAATTTAGCTCAAAGATATTGGTCGATTAAGTTCAGTTAGGTATATATGTTTCTTTCGTGGTTAAATAAAAGGTTAATCAATAAAGGTGCTACATTAAAACCTTACATGTATGTGAGTATGGACGAAAAAAACATTTGATATGCGTAAGCCATAGAAGATTAGGATATTTTCTGTGTTGATCAATGATGATCGATTTATTATTAAAAATTATACTTTCACCTCAGTTGACCTCGCACCAGATGTGATCTTTTTTGCAATATAATGTTCATGTTTCTCAACGATGGAGAACAATGTTTATTCTTGACCTTATTGATTTCTCACGTGACACTACAAATCCTAACTTAAAAATAACCTAAAACCCTTCAATACGGTAATCTCAATATCGCTCAAAGTGGAGTAAAGTATTTTTGACGCTGTGGTCTTGATATTCTTTTAAATGTAGATCAGTGTGTCAAAATGTCAGAAACTCATCCTGGTCCTAGCATCATTGAACCCAGATTTTACTTTGATTTAATTTAAATTTGAATTTAATTTACTTGTTTGTCCAGGTTTATATCTGCCAACCAATCTAATGCTTAAGGGAGGTCTGAGGTTTTCAGCTCCGGATTTCAAAATCAATATACTCATGTTCCATAAATAATGACCGGTTTCTGTATGTACAGCCTCTGACTGGCAGAAATTCAAATAAATTAATCTGTTTATGAAAAGCGAACGGGAAAGTAAAAGAAATTATCGAAATTGTGGAATATTCAATCGAAAAGGAGTGATGTTCACTCTCAGCGAGTGAATGTCCACTCTTTAAAGGGTTAAACGAAGGACAATACATTTTCGAGTGGTGTTCACTCTCATTCTATTTTCACTCTTTTTGGAGTGAAAGTGAAAGTTCAGTCATTTCTCTCTTTTTCGAGTGGATTGACTTGCGCATTCAGCTGTTTTTGAGTGATTTTCACTCTTTTTCGAGAGAATTGGCATTCACTCGTTTTTTCACTCTTTTTACATTTAGAGAGTACACTTAAAATCCACACAGTTATATTAAGCTAAAAAAAAAGCTTAATTCCAAAGGATTCTAATTTTTATCTAAATAGGCTTAATTTTGAGGGATGGGTAAAAATGATACAGGGTGCAAAATAAAAAATTGCATTTTGGTCATCCAAATTGGCACAATGATATTTCGTTTGGGAAAGGTGTATCCAGATGACACAAACATTAATTGAAGGATGTAATGATGACTTTCCATAAAATAATACATTTGGTGACCAATTTCAATGTGGTCAAAATACCGAGGATGGCTATGAAACGACTCATTAATTTTGGGACATTTATCGGTCATACATTTTTTCCCCTTTATACACTACCTAAAAATATATCGCATATTATTGAATTCTTCGTCAACTTTCCTTTTGAAAAATGTATAACTTTTACCAAGTACGTCGACTCAGTCAAAAGATATGCCGTTTTAAAGTTTGATGCTTTTGTATTATATTTAATTGAAGTATATTTAATTACGATCCCAACATTTTTATTTTTTACAATACACGTGTTTATAAATCAACCACCCACCGTTCACTCAACACCAGATCCATCATGTTCCCTAATTTATTTTTCAATTATAAGATCGTCAATTAAAGTCATGAAAAGTTCACTTTTTACACATAAAAAGAGTAAGTAACCAAACTTACATAAAGAAGTTTTAACAAAAATGCACATTTCCTACCATTTTTTAAGGTAATTTGAGGAACCTGTTTTTGACGCAAGACCAGTTGCATTTTCCTTTTTATGGTCAAAATATAGGTGTTATGAGGATATTTTTCCACATGGTAGAATAGTAAGGATACCTAACAAATATGTGACGAGATCATTTTGTTTAATGACTAATCAGTGAAATGGTCTCCTTCAGCGATGAGCATGGACGAAGTTAACTATAGCAAATGCACTGAGAAATGTTTCTGGCAATCGTTATACTGATTTGGCGGTTAGCCCAGATCTGCCAGACTTAATTGAACGCATTTTTGCCATGATTCACTTTGGGTACAGTAGCCGAAATATCTATGATATGTGGGTTCATTTATTAATAGAAAACCTGACTTGTATGATGCAAAATTGAGGCAAGCTACATGGGATATCTACATCGATCTACATCGATGTAGATCCGAGGCCTGGTGTAGCATACGATGTTCAATTAATTCGTTGCCTGAGGTAAAATGAGGTGAGCTATGCTGTTTGTATTTATATGTTACGTACTATATAGTTCAACTTAATCGATGAACATATGAACAATTTAAGTTAATATCTGCTTACATTTTCATTTTAGACAAAAACGTAAAATTCGCTTTTATAAGAGATTTTTTAAGTTTACATTAATCATTAGGAATCGATAGGAAGTAAGCATTTTAACAAATCATCACCTCCCTAACACTTTCGATATCTGCGGCCAACTTTTGTATGCCTTTTGAAAATAATAATACTTTCCAGGTTATTGCATGTGATTTAATGCTGTTATTCCCCGGGTTTTATTCTTCAGTTTTCAAGTTAAAATATCAACTCTTAAAACTAGAATTGTTAGTTACAAGGTACGGGCGATTGTGACCGTAAAAATTGATAACAAAATTGCACAGGAAGCAACGTTAACTAAAATAGTTCACTGTCTGAAAATCGTTCCATAATGGTAAAAGATTTACACCATGCAAACATTCCGGATAACGTATTAAATTGGAAAAAAAGAAATATTCACCATAATATACTAAATCGCATAGCCTGCCATGAAAAAAAATACTGAATGAAAATGTACGCAAAAATGACAAAGAACGTGTATATTTTATATCGACGCATATGCAAGGCTCAAAAGACCAACCTTTTGAAATTCAGCGTCGCTGTCGTCCAAAGACCACTATTTTTTATTATATCATGATTACCATGATTACAGTGATTTGAGAGGTGCAATAGTTTGTTCTATTGCACGGCATGAAACAAACCTCTGTGATATCATGATATAAAACAAATATTTAATGCCTATGCACGTGCAATAGTACAAAATATATCATTCGGTCAAATTTGGACTGATCCATTTCACTCGGCTACGCCTCGTGAAATAGAAAAGTCCAAATTTGACCTCATGATATATTTTGTACTATTGCACTCTCAGGCATTAAATATTTGTATACAATTCCATGTGCTCTCACCCCGGGTTTGAACTGTCCCGTAAGCATTTCATGAAGAAAGTAAACCATATTTATACGTAACTTCAGTATGTCATGCAGAGCAAAAAACAAACAATGTTGCCAAAAATCTAGCCGCTCTGGGGCTGATTTCAGTCCGTTTTCAAAATGGCTCCGAAATTGCAAAAGAAATGCCTTGTCTACTATACACAATTAGCTTTAAAAATACACTTTAAGACGTTTATTCGTAAAAAAACAGTGATATCAAGCTGTCCCCGGTTATATATTTCAATTCCAAAATGGCTATTAAAATAGCATGTTATACTAATCAAGATCGAACAAACCAACAGCCTGTCAAAAATGTCTAATATCATAAGCAATATATAGAAAGGAACATGTAGTGTTGCAACACGTTCACTTACATGCCATTGATACGTTTCAAGTCAAACATTGTGCGCCATGATGGCTCCAAAATTGCGCCATAGTACATTTGTTGCAACAAAAACAAATTGCAGTGAAAAAACAGCATAAATACACAATAAACATTCTAAATAAGGGATTACATTATATCATTTTGTTCAAAACTTGTGATCAACTGTAAACACTAAATGATACATTTCGCCCTTCAGTATACCTTGGCTGGATTGTGTTTCATAGTATAAAAGCCTTTTTTACTGTGTCTAACTTTAATTTATGTCAATGACTGGTTCTCCGCGTGATATTGCACTTCCGCAACTTTTAAGCGGCTAGAATAAATGACGCGCCTGTATTACGTGCTCTCTACATCTGTTGTCAGATGGTACCGTATTTGAATAAAAAACAATATCTTGTTAGAAAAATCTAAATATTTATTTTTCTTATCTACATCACTATTTTCTTCTTGTATTAACCAAATTGAGGATATAGGGGTTAAAAGTCCAACGTTATCTGATACATTAAAAACAAAAATCATGCGATGGTGAATGAGATCGGGAATTTAAATTGCTCATTTTGATCTCATTTGAATATGACCTGAGTACTGACTGTGTACACTGTTCAAGATGCTTTACCATGGTGACAAAAAGCAGACGGCATTTACTCTTCTAGTATTCAAGTTATATTGGACGTCGAAAGTTAAAAAGGTTGCTGAAATAAATTGCCTAGCTTTCGTCTGGAATTACTTAAAGGGTTTATCCTAGATTCCACTTAGAATTAAAAAAAAACTTACAAAAATGCTCTTTAAAAAAAGCTTTTAAAAATGTAGCGAAATCCAGAACAGTAAAACAAATCCAAATAGAAATGACTCAAATTGAGAGAGAATTAATCATCAATATATCATTTTGATTGTGGTGTGAATATATTCAGTGTTTTCAAAATCCTAAATTTGTACCTGATATAGATTAACCAAATACAAGATAAAACAAAGCTTATAGAGACAATTTACTAATTTTCTTGTTCAATGTTCATATCGTCATCAACATATATCGGTCAATCAATCAATCAATCAAAGAAAATTTGTATAGCGCCAAAATCAAACAGACAATTTGTTCAAAGGCGCTAATGACAGAAACATGGAAAATTAAACATCATACACTTGATTAAATAGATAAGTCTTTAAGGTGCGTTTACATCTGGGCGTATTGGGGGTAACGACAAGCAGCGTAGACCTGCGAATTGCAGTTTTGAATTAGACGCCGGTCCTCGTTAGTTAAAGTCGTTCACGTTAGCACACGCCTCTAACATACGCAGGCTATCGTTACTATCGGTCGCTTTCAGTTACAAGTTTTAAAATTTTGGGATGACATAGAATAAGATTTGATGTCGTTGAGATCTCGTTGGCCACCGCAACCCTCAGTTCTTTGACGTCTCCATGATCGTTTGTAGCAGTCTGTATACGTTTAGAGGTCGTCACAATATCGTTGG
>JXSR01S017517.1:21806-32035 GCA_000969725.1 Ophiothrix spiculata
CAAAACCAAGTTCATAGGGGGTTCAGTTCTAAAATATTAGGGGGGGTTGCAACAACCCCACCCCCTGCGGAGAACGTGTTACAAAAAATAGCTTAGGAGAACAAGGGTTAAATATCCACTAAATATGTAATATTTCATCATACTTACAGCTCATCATATGTACAGCACATTTCTGAGTGTCCATGGGGAATTTGTCCAATTTCATATTGCAAAGTACAGTTAAGCTTACACTGTGGGGAAAAGAACAACAACTATATATTGAATAGAGTCTCAAAGTTAAATGTATATGATATGCTGTGAAAAAAGCTTGTTTCCATAAAGTCTTTGTAGAGTATGACGTTTGACCATATAATATGTGCTTGATTAAACATTACAAAATAATTTATTGATCAAGTCTTAGCAAAGTAGAATATAAAATTAAAACGTTTTGTTGTTATTTTTTTGAGGAGAAGAATGGATAGCTAAAACGGAAATGTGTAGGTTATAATTACCATTAGCTTGCATGAAGTAATTGAGTGCAAATGGTAAATTGAAACAATTTAGTACGATAAGAAACTTATCATTAAAGAATTGTTCGGATCAAAACCCGAATACGTTATTTAAAATGGCTGGCTTTATCATTTTAATCTTTTAACTTTTTAAGGAAAGCCGATTATTTCTGTGTGCCACATATTTTTTGCTGTAATTTTTTTTTCTTTAATCTGTTGATACCTGATCTATATCTACATGGCCATTATTATTACGACTACAAGGCCAATTTGGCGCTAAATCTATGTGTACTGTTCCCCAATAGCTCTTCAATGCTTGGGTCGACGGAGCAATCGAGATTAAATGCCTTGGATATAACCCGTGTGGACGTAGCGAGGCTTGAACTCACGACCTACTGATTCTGAGTCCTGCACTCTTCCGCTAGACCATACGAGCTCTCTGAAAACTCCTTATTGCAACTTTTTTATACACTGTGCTTCTTAAGATAAATGAAAAACCGTGTTTTTGTTGTCAAGGTTATTCTAATATCTAAATATTAACTCCCAGAAAATGCAAGCTGTTGGAGATGCCATGTAATCACGAAATGTGCCCACATACGGTACTTAGAGTAATTAAAGTTTCTAACATCAATCCCTGATTTGATAGATGAGGGGATTGCTGTGTGATCTATATCGTGCTGACTGATTGACTCCTGAAAATTAACCCCTGATGATTGAATTGTGTTCACATAATTCATCAAGGTGCAAGTCTGTCATACTGAACATTAAAGACAATATATTTTACCTCTTTGAGGTACAGATACATGCTCATCTTTATCATTAAATTTATTTTAAAAAATCAAACAAACAAACATGAAATTAAGCATTATCAAATAGCATTCAATACGAGTATTCTTTGACACAAAGTTGTGAAATGGAAAATTAATCACATTTCAGAATGTTGCATCATCAGTTACTTCATTTTGGGTGTTTCATTTTCGTATTATAATATAACTGGATTTAAAAAAATTCGGCCAGATAAATAATTATTATAAGTGTAAATTTACTTTCTATGGGCCAGATAATCTTATGCTGATTATTCTATATGATTTCGAGAAAGGACATACATCAGCCGATTAAGAGTTGTCAAAACATTAAACCTTGCTTTGTCTAACGTTTGAAATATTTTTGTTGTGGTCTTGGTTAGTTATTATTCAGATGAATAATGTTTTCAAAAATACCGAAATAGCGATACAGCTACTACTTTTAATAAGATTTGCTTCTAACTATTTCTAAGTCTCTTTATAAGAATTTCACCTTTTCTACTTAAACTTGTGATCTTGGTTAGCTATTAGAATATTGTTTCAAAAATAGCAAAAAAAGTATTCTTCTTATGTTTTATAAGTGGGGGAGCGGGTTAGCGTAGCGGTAGTTCCCTCGCTTTGCATCAATGAGGTCCCGGGTTCGATTCTCGGCCCTGCGTTTTATGTGCATTTGGTTTTCAGTCCATGCTTGCTCCCACAGGTTTTTCTCCGGGTACGCCGGTCTTCCTCTTGCATTCAAAAACTGAATTTAAAAACATCTTGGAGCCCAATTGAAGATAACCTTACTTTATACAAGTACCAAGTTGGGTTTCCTTGGCGAATGCCTAAACAAGATGATGATTTTGATAAACACTATGAATTAATGACAAATAATATATTTGTGTAATGTTGATTATGCTGATTCAGATAATAGATTACTTACCGAACACTATATTCACAGGTGCCATCTGCATTTATGATCATTTTTCTATTAGGTTGAATTACATTGTGGTGATGGCTTTTCTTTTCGTATAAAAAATGAATATCAGGTAGCCAGAATTTATCCATATCGGTACTTTTGAGGGTAATTCTATCCATGCCCATTCCATTAAAGTCCAGTCGGCGATCCATCCAAAACATTTGTAGGTAGAATGTTGATGAGAAGTCCTGAAGAAAAATAATGTTTGCAGTTAACTTTGAAAAAAAAACCTTATATTAATTTAAACAATGATGCAATGAGGGATTAACGATGTTGCAATGTCTTACATAAATATTGAGGACCCTAGAACTAGAAGGGGGTTAAGTCACATTGAGTACAAACTGAGAAAACGGCACAAACATAAAATCATTTGTGTAGTCTTGAATGGTATTGCTGTATTTCGCAGTGACTTTTACGCATGTTCTGATCATCAAATTACTACAAAACTTTTACAGAATGTAGAAATGAGAATTCTGTAGCAGGAAATTGACACAACTCAATTTTCAAGATTTTGTGACTTAACCCCCTTCTAGCTCTAGGGTCCTCAATTGTATACACATTTTGGAGATTTGAATCTGTTTTTAAAATCTTTTGTATTTAGTGTACATAATATAAAGTCTCTTTATTAAAATCTCTTTATTGTAAATGATACAATTATTGTTGACAAACATCAAGACAATTTAAGCTTTCACCAAAGTACACATACTCATGATATTTTAGGAGATGGTGAATCAATGATAGACAGCTAGGGATATATATGTTATGATACGCCACGGCAATGCACTTTGGCTGTGTGTTCTACTTCTAGATTTGTTTTGAATTGTAAGTCTGGTAGCACTCTCATATCCTCTTAATAATAATAACAATAAGAAACATGTGCAATCTATCATGGTTTGGTTAAAATTAGGTTGACATATTGCGATTTGATTTTAATGGTAAATATAAAACCGCATTAGATTTATTCAATTTTTGATGATTATCAACTCAACCGAAACCTAAACAAAATTTCAAGTTGGCTTATGATAAAATTCAGATTTCGATATGATATAGCCATGTTTGTTCTTTTAAACATTCACAACCGCCCCACCCATCCCCAAATACGGGCCGATATAAAACATAATGGTTTTTAGGTGTTAGGTATGAAAATACTCATAGTCCCGACTCATATTAATAGTATAGGCACAACATTGACTGCACAAGTTATGTACAATGTCATCTTTGAAACCACAATGAGTGGTTACGAAAATGTCGTCGCTGTATGTAGGCCTGCAGGTTATTTTAAAAAGATACTAAAATAAAATCAAATTATTTTTGAAACGTTACACATGTACTTTGTATGATGATACCATTATTATAATCCTTGCTATAAACAACGACAGTTTCATAGCCACTCCTTGTGGTTTCAAAGATCACATTGTACATAAATTATGCAGTCAAACATTTGTCAATACCAACACTAAGAGTTTTTTCACGCTTAACACTAACCAACAATTATGTTTCATATGACCTGCTGTGACAAATTTAGAATTAAGTCGCATGTTTCTGGCAGGAATATAGTGTATTTAATAGGAAATGAAACAAAAGAAACAATAACAGTTTGAAAAAATGCTTGTTGTCCAAGACAGCCAGTTGCATACCATTTTAAATATTGATGTTTGAAGTAATTTTAGATCTGCCTTGGTCTCAGATTATCAGTTTGTCAACTTAACGCTTATTTTGTGGTAGCATACATTACATATT
Organism: Ophiothrix spiculata; assembly: GCA_000969725.1. NCBI lineage: Eukaryota > Metazoa > Echinodermata > Ophiuroidea > Amphilepidida > Ophiotrichidae > Ophiothrix > Ophiothrix spiculata. The sequence goes on from JXSR01S017517.1 coordinate 25,796, forward strand.
ATCATTACAACAGCTAATTACATATACAGATGTTCCAGCATCTTGCCTTTAAAGATGAACAGTGTTGACCTTCATGAATCAAGTCTTAGATGTAATGTTTCATAAGCTCAGTAATAAAAATATCAATGCAGTTTAACGTCGCAGTGTACATGCTCTCATGGTAGTTGAAAAATTCTTATTGAAACGTCTTATGAATGAGCCATAGCTTGACCAATTTTAAATTCGTCTTTACGGAGATATCTGCATCACAATTATATTTAGAGAAGACGTAAGGAGTTTAGTATCTAGAATTAGGTAAAAAATCCAAAAAACAGACACTAATATGCAAATTTGATTGGGATTTAAGGTTTTGGATTTTAAAAGAAAACATGTAAAAATATATACGCTAGATATATACTTATGGATCTATTTTTTAATTTAACATTTAAAAAAAAAGTAATAAATTACAAAACGGCTGATTTATAAAACCTTGTATATTTGTCTATATACATATAGAAAAAAGAAAGAAATACCATAAAATACTTAGCTATATAAAATAACTCCATAGTTTTAAAATCTTCAATTAAAATCAATTTTGCTGTTAATTTTTTTTGCTTACCATGTCAACTTCATGAAGTGGTCCCAAGCTTTCAACGAATACACTTATCATTATTCCGGTCGGAAAACCTAGAAAAAAAAAAAAAAAATAATAAACAAGAGAGATACATTTTATTATCGGGATTAGAATGGATAGTAAGCATTGTTAGACATTTCATGGGCCCATTTTGTGAATCCTTGAAAATTCTAGTTGGCAACTTTAAGTGCATTTACTATTGTTATTTTCAATTGGCAAACTGAGCTCGTTGCCAACTTTAATATTTCGTGTGACGTAACCAGGGGCCCGTTTCATAAAGATTTGAATCAAGCGAACTTTTGATTGAATCAAGCGTACGTTTGATTTCAAACGTAAATTTACATTGTATTAATCTATTTAAGTTTGATAAATCAAACGTTCAATCTATTTAAGTCTTTATGAAACGGGCACCAGGACGTGCAACTGGTGTACAGGCACCACCAATAATTTTTGTCGGTCACCGAACGCCCCTGCCGGTAAATTTGCAGGGGTTTACCAATAGCTGCAAATTGTGTCGTACAACACGATATTAATATATTTGAAAATGGAAGAAGAAATAATTTTCAAAAATCAGCTGCATATTTGTCTGTTTTTTATTTACAACAGCTCACTTTTTTCTAAGAAATTCGTCACTTTTCTAAAAATGCAACACTTTTGGAAGAATGGGTTTGGGTTTATGACATACACTAGTCAAGGATTCTTTCTAGGTTAAAAAACAATTTTAAGGATGAAAAGTGGATCTTGAATTGCACCTTTTAAGTTTCAAATTAAGCACAAATAAAACGTAGTCACATAACTTTGAACTACTGCACACCATGATTTGTCATAATGAGACACGATGTCGACACACATGATGTCTTTACAGCATTGGCGTATTTCTACCCACATGAGTGGGATATTTGCATAGTTACGCTCTGATGCATATATGACATCATCTAAATCATCTTTGAGTATGATGTCCAGAATTAAGCAGTGACGTCCTTATATGCATTGGAAGAAATGCCGTCGACTTCCATCTGTTTCGAGTTTTTATGTCGTTTTTTTATGGTGCTTCAAAGGTTGAAGCAAATAACAACAAAAACTTACAATCATCTATTAACTACAACTAACCCTGGTAGAAATCTAGTACAATTCTAGTACAAATCGAGTACAATTCTAGTACAAGATCATGTACTAAAATTGTACTCGATTTTCTCCAGGGAAGACAGCAAGTGTATAAATACCAATATTTTCATTACTTTATTAACTGCATCCAAAAACAACAATATGTATTTGAAATGAAAACTGTACTAATTGCTAGATTACAAAATCATTGTCATATATATCTTATAATCTAATATATAATTCCAATGTATTTTCCAATAATATCGGAGGTTTTGTGATGACAAATCAATACACCACAATTTTATTTTTTTGTACGTAATACCAAACATTCGATGGTTTATAACGCCAAGCGTCCGTTATTTATTAGAAAATACATTGAAAATTAATGTACAAACAAATACTTGTGGCTTCATACATTTGTTTAATATTTGTAAATTTCAAATAAAGCAAATCACAAGTTTTATATTATCTTTTTCGTCGCTTATCTTATCTGATAGCATCTAATCTTATCATATCATATCTGGCGTTGAGTCACAAATACGTCCCTCAAATATCATGGATCTGTTACATATTACCCTAAAAAATTATAGAAAACATGCATTTTTGCTAAAACCTCTTTATTAGGAAAGTTTGGTCTCGTATGAAAGGTCTGTTTATACTCTAGTTATGTACAAAAAGTGAACATCTCATGATTTTAATTAATGAAGTTATACTTGAAAAAGCAATCAGGGAACACGATGGATCGGGTGGAGGCGGCGACGGTGGAGGCGGCGCGCATAGGATTACATGCAAAAGTGTACGAAAGTTATGATTTATAAACACATGTATTATTAAAAATACAAATGCTGGGGTCATAATTTTTTGAATATATCTTAATGAGATATTTATAAAGCTAAAGCATGTATCGAATATTGACATGTCATCCAAATTTTGTTGTTTCTTAATGGTTTATATGTGGGTAATTGTCTCTATACATTACTGTAAAAAACATGCATTTACACTCCAAAACTTTAAAACGATATATCTTTTGACCGAGTCGACGTAAATGGTAAAAGTTATACATTTTTCAAAAGGAAATTTGTCGAGGAATCCAATTATGTGATTATTTTTTAGGTAGTGTGTACATGAAAAACAGTTTGACCGATAAATGTCCCAAAAATTAATGAGTCGTTTCATAGATTTTGACCATCCTCAATATTTTGACCACAATGAAATTGCTTACCAAATGAATTATTTTATGGAAGGCTATCATTACATCCTTCAAGTAATGTTTGAGTCATCTGGATAAACCTTTCCTCAACAAAATCTCATTGGTGCCAAGTTGGTTGACCAAAATGCACTTTAATTTTATTTTGCACCCTGTATAATTTTTACCCTTCCCTAAAAATTAGACTTATTCAGGTAAAATTGAAATCCTCGGAAAGTAAGCTTTCCAAAAATATATAACTTTGTAGGTTTTAAGTGTATATTTTCAGAGTAACGATCCATTGAATACAAATTGGCATGGTTTTACCAATTTTTTTGTGTGAAACAAAAAATATGACCAGTTCATGACTTACGTCCATCTCATCTTATACTATCTACTTTATCTCATCATATCTAATATCTAATCTCTTTTATCTCATCTCATCTAATCTGTCTAATCTTATCTATCTTATATCACCTTGTCTTATCGTGTCTTATCTTATCTTATCTTATCATCTTATATTATCGGCTATTGGATTTTGAACTACAAAAAAGTGACACATACGATTCGTATAAGCCTTCGTGTTGAGCAGGGTAACGGTAACCCAATTACCTCGTAAAATGCAGACATATAATATTAAACAGCTTCAGCGTAACCACTTTAAATGCCAACTTGCTCATTATACTTGCAATGGGTTCTCAATCCCAATGGAATCATTGAGATGTGCTTTTAATATAATCACGGTCCAACCTGTCCAGATAGACTTTAATTATAAACAATAACCCAAATCCAGATATATTTGAATTAAATTATTGTTAAAATACATCTATACGGTTTCTGATATGTTTATTATTTTAGTAATTAAGATATTTTGATTTTTTTATCGCTCGTTGAAAACAAAAACTGTTTTCTAAAATCGTCTTTTTATTGCACTTTTTATTCAATATTTTTGGTCTTTTTTATATTTGACAACAATCCACCCCTTTCATCTGTATGGCTACGCTGAACATTACTAGTCAGGAGCATTCACGTTAAGGTGCATACCGTAATACTTAGATACATCTAATAGTTGGTTTGTGCATGGTTTGTACAAAGGTAGACAATTAATCATCATTAAAGATTGAGAATGAATTATTAATTCAAATTTAAATGGAACTCTTTACATAATTGTTATCGTCAATTTGTGCCTGTTTCCGACTATTGTGTTTTTCCTGATAAATCAAATTTGCTACACCCGATAAATAAGGTCACACAATTGACTCTTATTATGATGTTATGTAGAACTGTTCAAAAAGCTTTGATTTCTTGTAAATGGGACATTTTTCTTAAATTATGTTTGATTATTTTTGGTTTTCCCTAAAATTCTATATCCCTATTAGATGACTATATTATACATACGTTACATATCCTTTTCCAGTTTTCAATCGTGATATATTTTGTGTCTTCGCTATACTTTAAGCACCATGCTCCTAAAACTGAGCATCAGGCCCCTGACGATTTTTTCTTGCGCATAAATACCCCGATAAATACGCAAAAGAAACTCGTCCCGAACATTTGAATATATGTACATCTTTTGGGCTCATTTTTGATTTTGAAAACAAACAAACACGGGGGTTTTTAGGCAAGGGAAAGTCGGTTAAGTGCAAGAGTATAACCATTGCATGATTGGACATGTTGTTAACACATGTGATGTCTTAACAACATAAGCGTTTGGCATAGGCGTATAATACTTCCCACATGAGTTGATGTTTCCATAGTTGCTTTCGAAAGAAATGCCATCGATGTCATAATTATAAAAAATATAGTTCATCTATTTCAAAGAATGTTTGCAGTAGTCCGCAGATTTAAACATTTTCTGTGGTGTTGCAAGTAGTTGAAACAAAACCACCAATCTCTATTGCCCTACCATGACAAAAGAAAGTAAGTGACATTTTTTTTAACGAAATGCTGTTTTATACCTTATATTGACTAATATGCAAATATCTTTCCGCCAATTATAACTAGCGATGTTGCGTCTCCCGTTAACCGTGCAATTTTCTTTCAATTTCTGAAGTACCTATTGTTTAGGGACGGCGAAAATATAACTGACTGAAATGAACGTTGTGCAGTGTTCCCATCATGCATTTCTCATTTCTGACTGTTTGCACACACAAAACCCGAGCGGAGTCTGGCAATGTTTTTGGTATTCTCTAGAAGTCATGCATCCGTCGTGAAATTACTGCACTGGCGTCAATTTGTCCCACAGGGGGTGGGGGAGGAGAATTTGTTGGTAGGTAGGCCTGTCCTATATTAAAGGTGTAAAGAGGGAAACATTGCATCAAAATAAAAGGAGCTATTTTTTCTCCCAAAATTGGATCCGAATGAAAAAGAGCATTTGCAAACATTGGGGTCTTAACCGCCAGACATAGGCATAGGCCCTACCCTTTTTAATGTGAGTGACCGGGAGGGGGAGGTGACATGAGGGTGGGGGGTTTGTTGGTGTGAGGGGATGGGCTGTGACCAGCATATTTTTGCTCTTGTGACATATTATATTGCATACTTGCATAGTACAAAACTCGGCGTCTGTCATTTGGGTCTATATCTTGTGACATTTTATATTGTAAAGGCTCTGTCACACATCACAGTTGAGCAAAACGTACGCATAACGTACTTTATCCCACTATTGTTCTAATTTATGCATTGTTTTTCGTCATGTGTTCGTTACAAGTACGTTCAATACGTTATCCATACGGTCTGTCCGTTATGTATACGTTTAATTCGTTATTCATACTGTGGTGGTCCGTTTAACATACGCTCAATATGTGAAACTTGTGTACGTTATTCGTACGTTTTGCTCTATACGGTGATGTCTGACAGAGCCTTAATGTACAAAACCCGGCATGTGTCATTTGGGTCCATATCTTTTGACATTTTGATATTGCAATGTACAAAACTCAGCATGTGTCATTTTTTTTTTACCAAAGTATGGTCTAAAGAATTGGATTTTTTTTTAAATTTTATGGCATTTGAACTGAAATTTGAGGCAAATTTTGGCTGATAAGCTTAATTTTCTTTTAAATTTTTCGAAATTTCTCATGTTGAAGCAAACAATTTGCATTTTAAAAAAAAGTGCGGGTGTAAAGAACTGAGCGATGCTGTAACTGGGGGTCTTAAGAGCGACGCGACGGGAGAGGTAAATGGGGGAGTCTTGACCGCCAGACATAGACACCCTCCATTTAGGCGTAAATCCTGGGGTGGGTGGAGGATATAGGCATATCCCCCCAATATTTGACAGGGGTGGCCCGTAAAATCATCCCCAAATATTTTACAAAATTGAAATGATAAAATTACTCATGTT
>JXSR01S017517.1:43429-54726 GCA_000969725.1 Ophiothrix spiculata
TAAAAACGAACTTCTCAAACTCATGCTAAACAGACAGCAGTGGAGAAAATTCATCATGGCTTCCGACCGCGGTCGAAATAGATAGATAGATATGACAACACGAGACACCTGTCACTAACCATACAATTTGGTATTTTTAATATTTCTATAACATAACAAATGTTGAAATATTTTTAAAACATAATGTGTTTTATTGAATTCCTAGTTACTTTAATACTGCTGAGCTTTGACTAAATTAAAACATTTTGTACCACAGCATGTTTTTTTATTCATTGTACTGCACTCCTGTTCTCCCTTATATCAATTATTGCGTTCTGATATGGGGAAATGCATGTAAAACCTACCTGGATAAAATAAACAAACTGCAAAAATGGGCAATGAGGACAATTTCATATAAACATTATAGATGCCATACGGGACCATTATTCCATAAGCATAAGATTTTAAATGTTTTTGACACCTTCAAAATAGAATATGGAATATTTATGTATAAACATCAAGCTAATCTTCTACCATTAACATTTTCGGGATATTTCACTAAACACAATCAAGTACACACCTACAGAACAAGAACTAGACTATAGCATTCATAAAAGAAAAAAAGCTTTCTCTGATCAGGCTATAAGAGTTTCAGGGCCCAATTTATGGAATTCATTAAACAAAAACCTAAAACTTTGCAAAAGCACCAAACATTTTAAAAATATGTACAAAACTGAATTACTATCAAAGTACATATGATTTGATTTTTTCTTAGCTTTGGGCATTTCTTGTGTTTATTTGTTTGTTCCGTTTAGCTTATGTGGTGTATTTTGATTTTCCTTGTTTTAAATTGTTTGCTGTATGGGGATGATCCCTACAGGCCTTTTTGGCCTTTTGATCATTCCCACAATATCATGTTTTGTTTGTTTGTTTATGCTAATTTTAATGTATTTTACATGTGTGATATTTGTGATATTGTGAATAAATTTGAAGTTGAAGTTGAAGTTGAAGCTTAATTTCTTTTTAAATAACAAGGTTAAAATAACTGAATTTCAAAATGGAGGTAGCTTTATATGCCTAATCATCTTGGATCTAAGCCTTTTTACAAGTTATTTATTATCAGATGTATCATTCCATACCATGTGCAAGTTTTCTTTGCAAGCAGACACCGATAAGCCTAAATGCCTCATCAAATTGTTCATTGTATATCAGAGTACAAATTATGTGAACCTAATAATAAGAGTGTCTTCCAAATCATTTATGGAATTTATCCCATATTGGAATTATAACTGTGTTCCTTAAAGTAACCATTCTCCTGTTTTTAATATTGCAACATACACGGACAAATAACAACCATTTTCCCGTTTTAATATTGCAACATACACAGACAAATAACAACACTTCTCCTGTTTTAATATTGCAACTTGTCTATACACAGACAAATAACTACTTCAAAACGTAAGTGAAGGTTGAGTAAAGGACACATTAAAATAAACATATTCAAATAATATGTAAAATTACGAGAATATTTAGATCTCAGATCTACCAATCTCACAGATATTGTATATGTTACTGTTTGAACTAAACGGTGTTAGTTGCAATAAAAGCTCTCCCATCCTGTAAGGGGATCAGACACCATAAAAGGCACGGTAGAAACGTTTTAAAATGTTTTAGCGTATACGTTGTTTTCTATACTTACTGTTATCCGGCCGTACTCTATTATCATATCCCTCCATTATTTCTGTAAGGATTGACGTAATATTTGCGTTTGAATTTGATCTGAAAGACAGAGAGATGAAGAGTTTTAGCCTAACCGCCCAGTGCAGCCAAATTTTGTAACATACATGCATGTTCCACAAAAAGAGGTTCGTGTATTTTCCATATTGTTAGGATACATATATCAAACTATGACGCATGCCCTTTGTGCAAAGGAAAAGGGACACTATTTCATATTCTTAACCACTACCAAAACATGCTCGATAGATATCTCTGGAGACATAACAATATCATCTGTATTCTTTTGTCTATATTTAAAGATTCCAATCATTTTGTTAATGGTAACCTCAAAGTTTTTGCCGACATAGAAAACAACACCATAGGTGGCGGTACAATACCACCCAACATAATTGTTACTTCTCAAAAACCAGATATTTTATATTGGCCAGCAGAAAAGCGTGTCATTCTGTTCGAGTTGTCAGTACCATTCGAGCCAAACATCGAAAAAGCTCACCGTACGAAAATTGAACGGTACACATCACCGATATCTCCGATGCTGGGTATGATTGTTCGCTTGTTGCTGTTGAAGTCGGGAGCAGAGGGTTTATTGACACTGACAACAAAACCAGATTAACACGCTTGTTGAGACAAATCAAATGCACTGCAAAGTATCTATTACTCAGAACCCAAATTGTCAAATCTGTTATCATGTCATCATATTCGATTTTTAACGCGAGGCATGATTCTCAATGGAACGTTCAAGAAACGATTTAATGTTTTTTTTTCTTTTTCTTCCCGCCATGATGGTTTCTTCACGCTGTGTGTTTTCATTTATTTATGTATTGTATTTTGTCTTATCCTTGCCTGTGATCGGTATGGATCCCAGTTGATCTTGGGCTGTATGTTTTCTTCTTTTGTTATGAAATAAAGATGATTGAATAATATAATGATTTCGAAAAACAACATTTACATCATTAAATTATGACGAATACAGCTTCAAGATTTAGTCATTTTGTTATATTTGTGTTTGAATAATGCTAACTATCCCATGCATCGGTCAAGTTCAATTCAAGTTCAATATTATTTGTTTTCATCACACATTACAAACAGAGGTTGTGGGTTCAAGCCCCGGACCGGGCGCTTTTCGTCTCCTTGTTTCCTTGGGCAAGAAACTTTACTCTACTTGCTCCGTGGTTCGGAAGTCACGTAAAGCCGTTGGTCCCCTGTATAAATAGACCCCTTCATGGGGTATGCATTTCATGTAAGTACTTTGTATCATTTTGATTGATTTTTTGATTGACTGAAAACAATCAATAATGATAGATTATTGATGAATACTGTTCATAATAGTTTATAAGAGACTTGTGGATGCCATAAACAACAAAGTGTACAAAATAGTTACAACACTTAAGGGAAAACACACATCTAGATAATAAGGGACATTTGTTTATAGGAACCACTTATCAAATATAGGTCTAAATACAGGGTGGTTCAAACATCTTCTAATTTTTTTTGAACCACCCCGTATGTACTTCTATATTTATTGCTAAGAACATAAAGAAACTTTTATGTATAGTCTGATTATTTAGATTGAAATGAGTTCATATTTAAGTGTTATATTAGTTTAATCGTCTATATATATGATGCATTAAATATAAAACCATCCTACACCTTGTTCGAAAACTGAGACTTATTTGAAAAAAAACAACGTTTAAATAGAATTTAATACTTACTTGGTTGCATTTCAGTTTAGATTAGTGGAGAATTATAAAATGGTGATTTTTCTAAATCGCTTAGAGGAAAAACTCATTTTATGCAGTATGATATTCTCTTGAACATTTTTCAAACACCTCTGACAACCCTTGATCGCAATTGTTTCAAAATTGCATTTCTTTTGCCCGGATTCAATGAAAAAAGGTCAAATGCCGTTTTTCGTGTTTAATCTCAAATTCCGCGAATGAAATTGCCGCATCGCGAAAAATTCATGAACTGTGTCTCCAAACTGAGTAAGAAAAGGAATTGTGTAGGCAGTTTGGTAAAATCTTAGATACTTATTTTATATTTTACACAAGAATATCATTTTGATTTATTAATTTATTAATTTTCTGTCACACCTTTGGCCATGAAACTTTTTATAGATAGAAAGTATTAACTAAATTGTTAGAGAACATTTGCTGAATAGTAGTTATGCCAGAATTTACTAAACTGATTCCGACAGTGTTACCTTGTTGCTACGGTATTCAATCAATATTTTCAAATATGTAAGCGTTGCACGTATGACGTGTTATGTCACGTTCATCAAGATTGGTAATACATACTGAATGGCCAAGGATATTCAGCTCTAAAAAATACAAATACGAAATTACTACATGACTTCACCATCACACAGAGTAATATCTTATAGAGCGTTGAGTGGGCTAGCAGTAAAATAGCTAACCATCTGTTTTATTGGGGTAGCGTATATGCATTCCAAGTTCGTCATAAGGATAGTTCATGTCATTTAGATATTATTTGTGTATTTCTCTTTAGCATTTTATATAGCTACCGGTGTATACTCATGATAGATGATGTACAAGTTATGACAAGACCAATGTAAACATACTCAATACGGTTAATCTTATTTATTCAAACAGAAAACAAAAATAAAAAGAACACACCAATAATTGTTGGTATCATACTAAAGCACTTACGGTGGTTTATAATTTTCTTACTAACACTTTTGACCACTTCTTCGTTTAAAATCTCCTCGGAAATTTGCAAGTCAAAAATCGCGGATTTTCACCTGGATTTGAACTAACTCAGGTCTATGACGTATTTGAATTAAGGCGAATGGGATATGTGATTCACTGGGGTTAGGGCTAATATTTTACACCACAAGTCAAATAATATTAAAGTGGTGAGAAAAAATAATGTTAATCATTGGTGACTCTAACATAGACGTGCTCAAGGACGACGATGAAAGACAGACATGTAATTACTTAAACATATAGTATTTATTGACATAAAATGATCCCTAACTTATTTATTCACATACAATTATCCTATATATTTTAAATAATCAACAAGAATAACACAACGGCAATGGTAAAAATTGATAATATTTTGATAAATCCTGAACAAGAAAACTATTGATTATTTCTTAACTATTTTGATTATTGTCCTTAAAATGATGACATTTTGAAAACATTTTATGAAACGTGTTGCTTCAGAAATATGAAAACCATTTTGTTTGATTTCAACAGCTCTTTTATAACCAGTGTCTTACACCCGAAAAACGTACATAAAATCGAATTCGTATACCTATGAAAACATACAAATATTCTATAGACCTGTTACGTCTTGCTTCGTTTTTCCAAAATGTTTGAACGATAGCGATAGCTGATAAAAAGACCATATTGAATGATAAACAATTTATGAAACCATTACATACTTAAATTATTCATTTAGTTAATTATCAAAAAAACAAATGCTGTGACAGAATTTTTAAAAGATATTTCCATATGTTAATAAAGTTTTAAAGTTTTAAAGTTTAATTTCGCGACTCACTCCTGTGCATGGCAATTTTATTGTGTACCATAACTTAATAAAAGTACACATTTCCAGAAAGGAATTTTCACAAGGAACATGATGGGGATGTTGATTTTGTTAACAAAAAATCACAAAAAACAAATTTTTTAGCCATTTGGGCTTCCAAACCAGCTAAAAATAACAAATGTTTAAAAACGACTTCTGAATGGGATTCTTAACACACCCATTCAGATGTTGGGCGTTTTTTATTTTTGAGGGCTTTGACCAATTGTTTTTTATTTTCATGCCAAATAAGGTAACAAAATGACCAAAAATAGAAAAATGTGAATTGTTGTCCTTATTTGGCATAAAAATCAAAAAAGTGGACGAAATCCTAAAAAATAAAACAAATAATAATAATTATGAAAATAATTAAAATTATCTTCAAAATGCCTGATTTTTCGCAAATAACTGTTAGTCATTACCACAACAATATTATTGGACATTTAAAATGCAGATAAACAACTGAATGAGTATTTTAAATCAAAAATCCCATTCAGAAGTCTTTTTTTTTAATGTTATTTTTAGCTTGTTTGGAAGGCCAAATGGTCCAAAAATTTGTTGTTTGTGATTTTCCCCAAAAATATATTCTGGTAATATATTCTGGTAATAATATATTCTGGTAAAATCAAATATCAAAATCTGTTGTTTGATGATTTTATTTTCCTTGGGATATAATCCCGGGGGGGGGGGAAGTCAAGTATAATGTTGCAGGAATAGCGTGACAGAGAAAAGGGTGATTTAGGGTTAGAGGATTAAAGGGTGAATCTAGCCATGTTCAAGAAATAGAGCACTTTATCTAACCCGAGTGTGAAAACAGTATCGGTAAAATCCCAATTTAGGGTGTAAATAGGGGAAAATGGTATTTTTGGCTTCAGGAAAAACAAAATCATCCTTCCTTTATGGGGTGATTTGCAAAACTGTGGTCACGCGATGCCATGCCTGCAAATTATACTTGCCTGCTCCAGGGATATAATGTACAAAGAAAAGTGAAGATGTCAGCTCCTTGTAGAGTAAGCAGTATTGCCATGATTAGAAGCCAGAGGTTTAACCTTTGGTTTTGAAATACATTTAAGGGGCCCATTCACCTGGGACTCCTGTAATATGCACTTTTTTTAAATAATTGAACATAACATCACTATTATAGGTCAAATTCAATTCAAACTTGTTTTATATATGATTCATAAAATTAGCTTTTATTTTTGAAACTTTCAGCTTTAAATATTAAGGTCGAAGGTCACGTTTGAAGGTCAAAGGTCACTCGCGATATGAAATTTTACCCAATTTTCAAAGTTTATACAAATCTGTACCCTATGTTCAAATCTCTTTAAAAAAATTTTGGATATCTTGTTGTATTTTGGTTTTATGACCAAAATTCTTAATTTTGACACCCTTCTTGACATCAAAATTTCGAATTTTGGACATAAAACCAGTATACAACAAAATATCACAAAAAGCTATCATAGGATTGTTAAGCACATTACTGTTAACCTTTTTGCTAATTTTTATGTGATTTGGATAAAGGGTATAGATTTGCATAAACTTTGAAATTTAGGTAAAATTTCATGTCGCGAGTGACCTTTGACCTTCAGCCGTGACCTTCGACCTTGATATTTAAAGCTAATATTTTCAAAAATTAAAGTAAATTTTATGAATCATATATATACACCAGGTTTTAATTGAATATGACCTATAATAGTGATGTTATGTTCAATTATTTCAAAAAGGTGCATATTAAAGGAGTCCCAGGTGAGATATACTAAGTGTTACTCCAACAGCAAATTGAATTATCTTTATAAGAATACCATCTGCTAGATCAGTTAATTATTTAATTAAGTGTATGGTATGATTTACACTGACTTGACCTATTTTGTCTGTGATGAGTGTACATACCGTATGGTGATAAATCAGCAATCACTATATTGAAATATTTCATATATTTTAATCTTGTGCTGAAGTCGTAAGGAAATCACAAACATCTTCGCTTTTTGGATCAAGAAAACAAATATCCCCTTACAAAGTGCATCGGTTTTTTCTGAATGCCTTGTCTTCGTATCTTGTTTACACTAAGTCGTGCAATTTTTAAACAAATATGCCAAACATGTGTGTTAAATTGAAACAACTTGTACTTCAAATGATTAGGACATAGACATTAACCTCTCTTAATTTTTGCCAACTACCACACATAACACACCCCAAGCCACGTCATACAAAAGCAATGAGCTATACTTCGTTATTTCTTAGTTAGATCAATTGTGAACAATATTACTGCGTTGCATTAAAGTGTATAGGAAAGTTATAAGTGTATGGAAAGAAAAACGCTTTGATATGCATGACGTAATTCTAAATTGTCTCTGGTAAAGCTATAATATGTGTTATTATTTGTTAAGACAGTCATAGTGCACACGAATACGAAACGGCTTTGGCGGTTTTAAGCAAATAATAATTATATATAACCAAGTCTATAACTTTTGTACTACGCTCCCTTAGGGTTGAGCACTTTACCAGTTGGATGGTTTTGATTATACTTGGAATTTATTGTTAATAATAATAATGAAAATAGTTGAAATTATTTATGGCTGATTTATTGCGAATAACTGTTAGTCATTACCACAACAATTAGGCATTTAAAATGCAGATCAAGAGAAATTCTCTTCAAATACGCAGTCAAGGCAATGGCGTTAAGTCTCCAGTAAATCGAATTTACCATCATGGATTGATAGAGTTGGCGACAGTGTTTAGATATCATTATTTATTTATCTAATGCGATTCTTTTAAAGTTAGAACGCAATGGGTGATGCAATACGTGAATGCCAAAATATAATTTATCTTTTTTGAGAATATTTCATTCGACCTTTTCCTCATGGTGTAACATTTTTTCATGGTGTAAAGATTTTGTATCCTATTTTTTAAGTATACATCATTAAACAGTTTATTTATGTCATAAACTTTGAGAACCAGCAGCTATCCAATTTCCAGATTGTTTAAAAACGCTTTTTGTATACAGGTTATTTGTAATGTAACGATAAACATAAGCGGTTTCCTTGGTTTTATGGTTCCTAGAAGTGTTGAAATATCAAGAATAATGTAGATTTACAAAAATTATTTGAACGGCGACTAAATTGCAAAACACACATGCCCGGGTATAAATATGTAAAGTATCTGACATTATTCATGACCCTTTTTGTTTTAACAGTGAGTGAACACTGTTCAGTTTACAATTGTGATTTTATTTAGCTCCCCATTTTTTGTGAAATAAATGAGTCTATAACACCTTTTTTCTTTAATTCTAAAGGTAGATTGTACATTGCGTGTCATTTTGTAGTCGATTCATTTATGACGTCATAAACTTTGAAAAAACGTCATATTCATAATTGTAATAAAAGTCATGAACGTGAATATGTTACACAATGATGTGGCACGTGATTAACCAAGCGCGTTTATTAAATTTGCGTTTAACCCGCAATCCGCGTTGAATTTGCGCAAACAAGATGTAACAATTAACGAATGTTTTAATATTCGTACACAGGCCTTCACTCGTAAAAAGTAGAGCATTTCAGCTTTTACTTCATATACATTCATTATTTGTATGTTGATTCATTGCAATGAATTTCTCATCATGTAGTTGTTACAGTATTCTTTTATACTGTATCGTTTGAAAATGACGTCACATTTTAATATCTGTGATTCTCGTGTATATTTGTATATGTACTGTTAGGTCACACGTTACGGCAATTGGTTTTAAAGAGAGTAGCATTTGCACAAAATTAACTTGAGTATCATTAACACTGAAATACACCGGATTGTACGTATTCAAATTTGTAATTCTGGAAATTGCAAGTAGTGATCAATTATCAAAGTTAATTACATTGGCTTTTGAATTATTTTTTTCTGAAACAGATCTTATATATTTTTAAAACCAAGAGGTTCCCCAATAGTTTAGAAATGGTTAAAATGTTAATGTTAATGTCATTACAGATCAATAAATATGAAATTAAAAATATTTATATACAATTCTCAAAACAAACATATAACAGATTAATATTGTTCTTTTCAGAATATTACTACATATGTTTAATATAAGTATTTCATCAAAATGATTTTGAAATACCTTCTGCGAATATTAGTGTGTTTTTACGTGTATTTGGCTTGATTATCTGAAGTAAATAACGACATTATAAACTTTTTAAATATATAGAACAACAACAAATCGGGCTATTAAAATGCTAGTTGAAAAACGATTTTGGATGTGTTTATTTGAATTCAAAAAATAGCGAATGTCGATTTTATACATTTATTTACAAATTCAGTCAATAGGAAAGTAAATGAAGATTTCTTACAATGATTTACGTTGAATACATTACTATTTTACATGTAAGTATGTTATCAGCAAAATAGATATGATATATGAAATCAATATTTAAGTTTAGATCCCGTATTTTCAAGTGTTACATCAATACAACCAATATGTATATATTGTCAGAAATATATTCGGGTTCTTAGCTATGACGAAATAAATGAAGAGTTTTATTAAATGCCATCGGTGTTACTAACAAGCATATTGAGTTCTAATATTAAAACGACTTACCTCACCAATGTGACTGAAACATCACATATCAAGAACAACAAGATTTTCCAATAATTCCTCATTGCTATCATCAAAGTTTGTTATCATGTAAATAACACAAGTGGTAGAAATGTTTTCCAAGGTAATAATACCAATACTGTGATTATACCAACAATAGATGAGATCTTATTTTCCGGATTGTTGTAACTCAAGAACCTTACAAGATAGACGGACGCGAGTTGATGACTTTCGCATGTTTTCTGGTATTAAATGACACGGAACCAGTCTACTAATTCATATCCATACCAAGGTATCCGAGGAAACAAATGACTTTACCACATTGTCCAAAAATGCGCATAAGAAATCAATTGATAAGAACATCCCATCTTTGATCCACGGCTATCATTATACTGGGCCGGGTATTGTTATGATAAACGAGAGGATTTTGGCATGCATTACTTAGAGCCAATGATTTAACATTAAGTAAATGAGCTACATAAGTCAAATATCAAAAAGTACGGTTTAAGCTTTTACTGCGGATTAGATTTCATTAAGGTCTCATGAACGCATTATAAAGTACCAGATGTCAATCAGCGTTTAATATACTTCTTGATTATAATGGTTCAACAATATCTTAACCAGTTTTGACTCCAATATCTACTAAGAAGGACGCCAAGGCAGTAGATACTAAGAATCAGTAAATTGATTTAACTGTTTAAATATTAGTAGTGATGTTTACGGGATGTATACATTTGATCATGTACCTTTGACGTTAAAACACTTGTAAACTCTTATGTGTATTCTTACCGTCATCCCTTTCAATCAATTTATCGAAGAAAAATCAAGCAAGTATTGGTTAAAAGATTGGATTTCAGAGTTGGGTGTATATTCATAATTTCTAAAATGTACTTTTCAGGCATTCTTATAATAGACATTCATTTCACCCAGACCATTAAGTGACCTGATAAAGTGTCTCGGATGAGTCCTTAATCGCTCCTCGTAACAAGTACGTAAGTACATGACTTTTATACCGTGATGAATCAAAATTAAACGCTTTTCTTGCAAATAAATAGTAATGGTTTTATTTTACATTATATTTTTTCTATTAGAGCATACCACTGCGAGGGTTTTTGGTATGATGATGTGCTATTGCCGTTATATATTGATAGATACTTCTTTTGGTATTGGTTAGTCGACTGACACGTATTAATTGGTATTACCATGATTACATGGGATGTGGGAGATTTGGTGTGAACAACTTGGTGTATGATATGGTTGAAATAAACTCTCCGTAAAACAAGAGTTACGATTTTCCTTATAAGTAATGAAATTGGGATGTATACATACAAAAGTGGAAATTTTGAATATCTACTTCGGCTATAATAATACTTATTGGCCCGTATTCACAAAAGGTATTCCAGGAATAACTTTTTGAATTTTTCGTTCTTGAAATAGAGATAGTTCGGAG
>JXSR01S017519.1:40315-57136 GCA_000969725.1 Ophiothrix spiculata
TAAATAAAGATGAGTTGTTATGCCTTATGTAACCTCTTAAAGCAATACTATAAGATTTTCATCAAAAATGGTATATTTAAAACAGCTTAAAATATAGGAATGTAACTATCTAAAAGCATTTTCAAATGTATTTCGTCAAAAAATTATTTTGCCACCGTCAAATGGATAAAAAGCATGTGCATGCTTTCCTATACTAATACATGTGGAATTAATTTCGGGATCCCGAATTTAATTCAACAAGTTGCCATAACAGAAAAGGTAATATTTAAGCCAAACCATTTGGAGGGTAATATTATCTACCCAAAACAAACCCATTTAAACTAAAAAAATCAAAAGTGATGGATGATAGGGGGCGTTTCATTTTTAACGCTTTATAGCATTGCTTAATAAAGACTATAAACCCCCGTATAAGTGTGATCCAACGTGAATTGAACTGTTAAAATACAATTTCTAAGAACTGAAATGCTTGGAATAATTATAATTTACTCTTGATCCAAGGATAAAAATAGAGTTTGGTCATTTTCATAACTTTTAATGATAAGATTTTGATTTAGGTTGCTAAATATTGCTAGTCATACAGCATACTTCAAAGAATGTATTGGCTGTGCATATTAAAGATTAGGAATTAAAAACATTAGATTACTGGTATTATTGAAAGAAAATATGTGTTTACAATTAATTCTTCTTGATAATAGCTTCAACAGAGAAAATAATTTCTGGTTAGCCTTGATCTTATGAATCGTATTGCTTACGTATACATTTTAATTTCCGACGCATTTTGACGACGAAACTGTACTCGCCCAAACATGGATATATTTACCTGAAACAATTAAATTATTGGGTCATAATGATTGCACATGTATTATAGTCTTCAAAATTATAACTATTACTCAATTATGTTCAATGATTTACAGGAATATGTTCAATCTAAACAGCCTTTTGCAAGTAAAAACTAGTGCTGTCCCTCAACAGGGACACCATGCATGTTTTTTGGCTGCCAAGGTCACATCCATCCCAAATTTAATTTTATTCTCATATCATATTAGTTGTAGGGGTGACACATAATTATATAACCATAACAAGTTTTGACACCTAAAGCTTCATGAAATAAAATACAAAGGAAAGAACATAAAAACTGTCCCTATTTTCACCCCATTTTACGGTACTACATGTATAAAGTGTCAAAATGAAGTGCCTCAGGGCTGTCACCCACGACTTTTGATTTTTAGCTTAAAAAGAGTTTGTTTTTGGTAGATATTAAAAGATATAGCTGCTCAGCTTGTCTTTGCTTCTGAACTGGGAGATTGAATCTGTATTTTGTAAACACTGATGAAGAAGGACACTGATTATGAAATTTGTGGACAGCTTCAATATTTTGGCTGAATTTGAGATACATAGTCCCAAGACGATCTGTACAGTTTGTTTTTTCTTTTTTTTATGGCAGGTTTGCTATATAGGCAAAATAAAAATTTACTGGATAATTTGAACAATTTTAAATCCATGGTAGGGTTGCATAATTTACAAACAATGGGCCCTGTATTCTGTATTTTTGTTTGCACTGTCCAATAAATAATTATTTGGCTTTACATAGCATTTACAACATGACTTGACACTAAGATTACAGCCTGTTTGTCCAAAGGTTCACCAGTTTGAAGGTTTGCTAGTCCGAAAACGAAATGGTTCACTAGTCCGAAAAAAAAAATTGGTTTTCCTCAACATATTTATTTTCCCACTACAAATGAACCCTATTTTTTACTCTTTTGTAGATCTATAGACCGGCGACTATAAAAAGGTATCAGTCATCACTAAATTGGCAATGTCAGGATCAGAGGAAAACTGGCATGACCCATCATTAAACACCTCTAACAATATCAATGAAAGCCCATACCCATATGCAGAGGACACTGCCAACAAGGGCAGGTCCTGGAATGACCCTGAGATGCAAGCTCTGTTGATTCTTCTTAAGGAGGAAGCGGATACCAATCCGTCTGATTTTTACACCACATATAGAAAGGGACCACTGTATAGGTAAGAAATAGCAAGGAATGAGATTCATGGTAATGAGAGCAGCTCTCGCTTAAAGTCTCACAGCTTTTACACATTAAGGAGCAGGACTCGATTTTTAAAGATTTAGTTTTCAGTATCATATGAATGATCAGCACTAACAAGGTTTATTCAATCAATGGCTATTAAATAGTTGAATACACCAGTACAAGAAAACCCCAACTCCAATAGCTCTCTTCCCTTAAGTTCTGAATCTCTGAAAATGCTTTCAAATCACTAAAAAGCATTTCCATGTCAATATCAAAATGCTATTTTAGTGATGTGAAAGCATTTCCAGAGATTTGTATGCATTTATATTTTATAAGTATAATTAACAGAAGGGAGCTATTGGAGTTGTGGTTTTCTTACACTGGCATAGTCAGTTGATTGATTATTGATTGGTTTATTGATTAATTTGGTTTGTTCAATAGTTGGTATTTTTAAATGTTTTGACTAATCTTTTTAATGGCACTTTAAAACTGTTTTTCTTTTGAATTGAAAGTGTACTTTTGATTGAATGATGTTGCAGCAACCTTTAGCATTTTGACAAAATGTTAAATGCATGGAGGTATGGTTTATAGTTACGGTATAACATCAACGTGAAGAGGAATAAATGTGCTCATAATAATAATCCTTTTACACATATGTGCTCTTTATATATCTTACCATTCATCCAACCCCCAAGAGATCTTGATTTCTTGAGATAATTACCAATTTGTAATTTTCCCCAAATATGGCAGGAGAATATCAGAGCGAATGAGAGCCATTGGTTTCAACCGTCAACCAGACCAAATCCAGTGTAAAACAAAAAAATGGAAATCACTCTACATCAATGTGTTAAAACAAAGAGCCAAGGGCAAGAGAGTCACCTGTAGATACTTTAAGGACCTTGTAGAAATCTTTGGCGATACTGAAGATAAACTTGGCGCATCAGCTGTAGCGGAATCTGGGGATGATATCGTGGAAATTGAGCTGAGTCATGGAGCAGCGGTGGCAGCAAACAAACAGGACACGGACCCAGTTCAAAGTGAGTAAGGTTGTTGAATAGGTATAAATCAATGTTAATTAAGTCTCTATGTTCAAAGAGATACACTTAAAATCACTGACACTGATATCCATGAGTAACAGTAATATGAAGGCTATTAGGCCTATAGTATTAGCACAGTAGTGGAAAAAGATTATCAAGGCCCCATTTTAACTTCCATGGTTTTCAGCCATGCATTGCATTCATCCTTTTCCCAGATTCAACTTAGTTCACTGATTAACCCCAACGATTATTACAACTACAACCCAAACTACAACCAGCTCCATTCAACAGAATTATGCCCATGATATGCTACCAAGACACACCTAGCATCTAGCTAGACCCTAACAGAGGTTTAACAGAGGTTGAAGTTTTGAAATATTTTTATTTGCTAACGTCTAATTAGCATCTTCAAACCATCTAAAATCAAGACACGCTAGCTTTTTCAGCACTGAATAGGCGGGAATTATGAGGCTTTTCGTCATCCGCAAGTAAACATAATCCCAGTTACATGCGCGCCATAGATAATGATGCGCGAGTCCCGTGTGCAACGAGCGCAGCGTCTCCTGCAGTTGTGCTGTGTCCAGCTACGCACGCGCTTATCTGTATCAATTCACGATGTGAAGAGGCCCGCCTATTTGGTGTTGATCAAAGTATAGTATATGGCTTTATGGCTAGTACCTATAGCTTCCTAGGTTTTAACCTGAGCATTTATTTTTCCCTCAGATCCAACTCAATCTAACACTAGAGAATCATCTCAAAGTCTGCTCCGACTCCAACCCCAAACAACTCCATCCAACCGTTCAGCCAGGAGGATCCTTCAGAGGTCCATGGCATTGCAGAGACTTAGCAAGAAAGCCAATAACTTAAATCTCAATTTATCTACCGATGACGTGTCGGCTGTGTATCCTGAACCTGAAAAAGCAGGTAAAGAATCCAAAAACACTTTTGAATGCATATTTATCAGTGTTCATGCAGTGGTCTCCAAACCGAGCTTAGATTTTCCAGAATGTTGTTGTCTACATGCATACAGGAATTAAAAAAATTATCCACAAACAAATATAGTGTTAGTACAAGTTAAATGACTTGAACCATTTATGGTGAGTGGTTTCTTCAAAATACTATAGCCTTATGAGTACATCTTCTGTTAGGCCAAATAATAAAATAGTTTGTCTCAAAGCTTATGAGTGGCTTGAAAATAATGCGGAATGTGATTTTTTTTTTTATTCCCAACTCGAACTTTGGTTTTTATGGTACATCAATAGTGAATTATAAGTTCTGAGCTCCATATGTAGACACTTCTCAAAGACCATTGTTACAAATAAAACAAAGAAGTATTTTATTCCAATCATCTGTATGAATTTGTTTTTGGTGAGGAAAATTATGAGTTTTCAAAAACTGCTTGAAAAAAATCTGAAATATAAACCACGTAACTTGTTTTCCAGATCACCTGATTTTACACATTTTTTATTTGGACTTATACATATGTAAGGTGTGTTGAATATTAAATGTAGAAGATTAATTGGATCCAAGGGGAAGTTGCTCTTGTCAAAAATCTTATTTTCTATAGTTACACTTTCAGTATCAAAACATTGCAAAATTGTAGGACAAAATAATAAATGCTCTATACAAAATTAAGAAAATATGATATCATTGTTTGTTCACCGTTTTTGATGAAGGTTAATTCAACAATTAGAACAGGTGTAACTTTAAAGTTGTGCTTTGTGCATTATAACTTATCAGTTTAATGACACCGCAGAGGCAATTATTGGTCAAGGATAACTCTACTATTATTGATCCAAATTTCTTAAAATCAAAAATAAATTAAATTAATATTGAATTGAAAATTGTATTTTTTAATTTAAACCTGGATGGTTTGCCACAGAAATAAAGGAAATTTAAGATGAAATAATGATAATAATCATTTGTAATGCACCATCTAGTAATACTATTTCGAGGCACAAATATGAAGTACAATACAATACAAATAAAGATAAAAAGATTGAAATACAAATACATTTGTAAATAAACCAATTGAAAAGATCAAGTAAAGTTCATTACATATATGTTTTGTTGTATAAATGAGTCTTTAGCAAGTTCTTATAGGTCTTAAATGAATCACAAGTTCCAGAGCATTGGCGCAACAACAGAAAATGCTTGATCTCCAAATAAGGCAGATAAAGCCCGTGGTACAACAAGTAACTGTTTATCAGAAAATCTTAGTCTGCGGCTTGGAACATAAGGAACAAGAATGTTAAATAAATAATCTGGTCCAATGCCATTCAGAGCCTTCCAAGTTAAAAAAGTATCTTAAAGTTAATTCTCTCACGAATAGGAAGCCAGTGAAGATCTTTCAGTATAGGAGTTATGTGATCAAATTTCTTGTTTTTGTTAGAATACGAGCAGCAGTATTTTGAACAAGTTGAAGTTTGTGAAGTAAATGATCAGTGATGCCAATTACAAGAGAATTTATATTTTCAATGCGCGATGTATAATAAATGCATGAATGATGGTATAAGCAGCAGTTTCATATGTTAAGATTTTCCTAATACTATTAATATTTCTCATGTGAAAATAAACAAATTGGCATATACGTTTAGTATTGTACCATAAGGCAAGATTAATAAAGCACTTGAGACATACAGCTGAAGTCAAGTGGCTGAA
Source organism: Ophiothrix spiculata (assembly GCA_000969725.1). Lineage (NCBI taxonomy): Eukaryota > Metazoa > Echinodermata > Ophiuroidea > Amphilepidida > Ophiotrichidae > Ophiothrix > Ophiothrix spiculata. Next base: position 46,047 of record JXSR01S017519.1, read on the forward strand.
TTGAGCTTCCTTGCCTCGAATAGAAGAACGTTTAATTAAATGTCGACATAAGCAAGGTATCAGTGGCTCACACATTCAGACAGTAATTTTGGTGATAGTAACCTAAGTACTGTAAAAGTAGACATTTTCGCGAGGTTTTTATTTTTGGGAATTTCGCGAATCAATCCTTAAACGTGAAAATATAAACTCGCGAAATACAATGTACGTCATTTATCGACCAATTAAATATTCTCTCAAAATACGTAACAAGCAAAGCGGGGAATCTGTGCATGTAAAGCTGTTGAATTCGAAAGTTTAATCATTCAGCCAGCTAAAATCACAAATAATGTAGATGGTAAATTTGAGGCAAATATTTCTCAAACCAATCATGTGATAGTGCAAAAAGTTGATAGTATAATGATATATTTGGCCTTTTAGTTGAAAGAAATGGTCTTGAGACACGTCAATCACTTTTGTAATCAACTTTCCACACTGTAAAATCTACCGATAATTGGCGATGAATGTCAAATGAATGTTGTTAACAGCGACTTGGTAAGCTTACTCGTCGATATTATGCAACTCTATTTGGGTAATCACGAAAAATAAAAACTCGCGAAATGTCTGTTAGAGGCAAAATTGTGTAAATATCTTCTCGCGAAAATAGACTTTTACAGTATTTTTTTTGTTTGTTTATATAGATCTGGTGCATTTCATCTTGTTAGAAGATTCCAATCAGAACAATGATGACGCGTGGCAGAGCTTCCTACTTGAAAACAGTCTACTCAAATTACAACTCTTAGAAGAAGACTTTGGTCTCACAAGAATCAAGATGAGAATAGGTGAGTCAGCTGTTGAAAATGAAACAATCCATCCTTTCTACTCTGTGACAGTCGCATTGTGGGTTGAGAGAACGGTATACTTTCATAACTTCTCTGTTTACTTAGAAAAGTTAATATAAATATATAAGATATGGCGACAGCGACCCGACAGGCTCCGTGCTCATATCTCTGTTGTCCTTCGCAATGTAACCATATGTTGTAAAAAATGTTATCTACAGTTTGCATGTGGAAGAATAAATTATTTGTTATGTTATTATCAAAGGCTGCCCTAGTCCCAAACCAAGACTTTAATCTACGGTTGGGCACGTTACACGCATGATGCGTTACACGCACGCATGATCCGTTACACGTAACAAATAAGTGGTAAACGTGTACACGGATGAAACAAAATCTTTTCAAAGGCACGCACAATTACTAACTAACGATGTCACATTATCGCAAAAAAATGAAACTCCTATCTGTTTAAATGTGAAAACAACTACTTCTCATGCATTTTGTCCATTTTTTGTAAGATTCTTAAGATTATAAACTTAATATTTTGTTTTAACGATCACCTTTTTAGCAAAAAAATAAATTTTAATTGGTAAAATTTTGGACTTTGCGTGTGCCAATCGCCGCCATCTTCGATTTTTCTGTTCTCGGTTTATCTGATTTTCACGTTATTATGGGGAATTGTGGGTAATTGATATCGGATCAATAACAATATGGCAACAGTGCAAGAAAAAAGTTGTCTGCTAGGGGGTAGATACCGCCCCAAATCTACGGCATCAAAGGACTAAAAACATAAATCTGTGAATATTTTACTCAATTACTTCCGATCTAATGTCCGGGGTATATTACTGGGCATGTAAACTTACAAACTTGGTAAGCTCCCAGGGTTAAGCTTCAACTGTTGGCAATGCTGTACGTTCTGCCATAAACCTTTGGTTTTGAGTCTCATACGTGTACACGATACACGCACGCATTCATGAATACGTTACACGTAAGAGAAAATACACGGAATAACCCATCCTTACTCTAATCACAATAATGCGCCATAATTTGTCAATGCAGACACATTTGACTTCCAAAACAGTTTTTTCAATTAAACCTCAAATATGTTCTCCATTGTGGTTCAAAATGACGGTGAAGTTTTAGGTTTCCCTTTTCAATCTGTAGAGTCTGTATGGTGATAAAATATTGAAAGGGATTCCAAATATCAGGCACTGTCAATCAATGAATAATATCATTTTTGAATTGTAAATTATGTTTTAACAAATATATACTGACTTAAAGATTTGTTTAGAACTTTGAACTGGGAAGTGACTAAAATTGCTATTTTACTGAGCGTCTGAAATAGCAAAATCTTAGTCACAGAAGGATCAAAGTTTTTAATCAAGACATCTGATTAAGTCAGTATATTTGTTTTATATACCACAGTAATAAATTTATAATTTCTGTAACTTTTACATGCCAAAAAATCCAATTTTAGTAATAATTCTTATATTATTAAAAAATGCACTGTACTCACACGATACTTACAGAGGAATTTGTGCATAATTTTGTGTGTGATAGTTGTTTTTTTAGCTAAATAATTTAGCACCAGGGCATATATATCAATACGGATATGAATTAACGTGATCGGGTTTTACCCAATCAACTCTTCTAAATCTTTAATGTGGTTATAATGTGTAATGCGTATGGGTGAATTGAGATCAGTTTGCTGCAAAGGGTCATCTAATATATTTAATAAACCAGCATGTGATTATCAAAAGGCAGTATGTTCCAAAATAGTTCAATGGACTTTAAATTTGACCCTATTCACAACTTTATCTTCAATTGGTTTTGTAAATACCCACGTTGACCTCTTCTTCCATTATTTCTCCATACAGAGAACCACTGGGTGAGGCTGACAGCGGATGACAGTGGCTACATCCCGCTTGCATTCACTCCAGGGTCAAGTTATGTCATCAAAGGTCACCCAACCCAAGACTCATCATTGAGCAAAGATGTCACAGAAAACTATCAGCACATGAACCATGTTGGACATAGCTAACATCTGTCCGATTGTAGAAATAATTTATTGAAGACATAGCCAAGGAATTTGGTACCTATTTTTACCAACTATATTTATCGTCATGTGAGTGCAAGAAAGTCGTATCTGTAATGGCTGCCCTAAGTTATATTTATTTAACACTTAGTCACTAGAATGTGTAAAATCCCAAATATTAACTTGCCATATGTCATTGGCTCTTGAAATGGTTCTACAGGTGCCAGCATCACCTGAAGAACTGTAAGAGTCACTGACCCAAGACTGGAAATTGTACAGTGTGCAATCCAAATTAATGACAAATGGCAGCTATTGCAGATACGACTTTCTTGCACTCAAATGACAATTTATCCTTTGTGTATCAGTGCTCTCTTTATTTTCACTCATAGAGAGTGAGTTGCTGTACCATTGGTTTATTTTGTGAAAGATGTGCATACAACTCTTTAGGACTGTGTAATTGAAATCTGTGTATCTAGGTCTGCTGAAGTCGCAATATATGTAACTTGCAATCAAGTTTAGACACACCCCTGTGTGTCAACATTTTGACTAGTTAATTTCTTGAAAGAATACAAAATGTAATAACTTAGAAATTTCACAACTCAACAGGTAGTTAACCACCTAGAACGGCTGTGCCCGGAACCTATGGTGCCAGGTGAGGTGACCCCTAAATAACAGACTAAGTGACTACCAGATGATCTGCAAGTAACAATCTTTTTGTTCTGTGGTTATGTCATAAAATCTTTTCCAAACTATACTTTGATTATAGATTAATGCGCATTATATGTGCGAGTGAAATGAGATAAAATCAATTCACGCGGGGTCAATTTTGATGTGTCCAATTTACGAGGCTCTCAGGGGCCTAGTGCATTGGACAGCAATCAAAGTTTACCGCAAGTGCATTGATTTTGTCTCATTTTACAAGCATAATGGAATGCAAATTTATTAATTTAATTCATACACAACAGAAAAATAATATTGTATCTTTTGTGAAAAGAAATAAGGCCTTTAATATGACCATCAAAGTCCGAAACTTCTCTAACTAAATAAATCATCACCCGACAAAAACTATGAAAAATTCATACGCACTAAACGCCCGCCATGCAAACTGGGACGCTACAAGTGCAGTGTATTGTGAAGTTCCACTGCACTCCGCGTACTTTATATTCTTGCGTTCTGATTGGGTAGGTGACATGCGGAGTGTATGAATTTACACTAAATAAGCTGATAAAGAAAACATAGTGAATAGCTGAACACAGCACAGCTGTGGTGCATTTCATGTGTTTTTTGCACATCATTAATGTTGGTGTGCCAGTGTGGGATAACCATGGAAAACATTTGCTCACAAAAAAGAAAAAATAGGAAAAGCTTCAATTCCTACCTGTTTAGTAGTTTTCAAAGTATACTGTAGAGAACCAGAACCTGCTATCCCTTCTTGTAACACAAACATGCAGTATTAATGATCGACGATGCATATTTTTAGTGTAGGATTTCACTGGTTCATATCTAATGAATTTATCATCACAGAAACCTTGCAGAGATGTACATATCCAATAACTGAAATAATTCTGATGGAAATATTAGTGTAATTTTATAGCCTTGTCGCTCTATATTCATTAAAGCTGCAACATTTTTGTTTTTGTTGCTCTGCAAAGCAGAAAAGTGAAAACAAACAGACCTACTAAATGACAACTAGTGTGAAAGCATTTTGCGCATGCACAGGAGCTTCTCAACTAATGGTGCATATGTGGCTCAGAAGGGTGGACACTGACAGAAAGACTTGTAGCCAGGTTAGATGGGTGCTACACCAGACTATTAATGATGGTTCAAAACCTCAACTAGAGAGATCATCCTACCAGGGAGGTAATATATGGTGATTTACCCAAACTATCAGAAATAGTGAGAGGTCGCCGCCTAAACTTTGCTGCTCACTTTGCTAGACGGCTTGAGGAACCAGTGTCTAGACTAGTGTTCTGGACGCCCACCCAAGGGACATGTGCACAGGGAAGACCAAGGCTGACCTACCCAGTACTTCTTACACAGGATGCTGGCATTGATCAAAATGAACTTCTCAAACTCCTGCTAAACAGACAGCAGTGGAGAAAATTCATCATGGCTTCCGACCGCGGTCGACATAGATAGATAGATGTGTGCACAAATTGTGATACAGTGGAACCTCTTTAACAAGAAATCTGTAGGGCCACAGATTTTAGTTTGTGTTATCAGGACTTTGTGTTATCCATCAGTAATTGCATACAAATTTAGTGCAAGGGACTTGAAAATTTTGTTTGTGTTATCAGGGTTTTTGGGTTAAGAGATTTCGTGTTAAAGAGGTTCCACTGTACTGAGCAATAATGATTGGTGCATCGGGTCTTCCACAAAACAAGGAAATAATTTAGGAAATGTACAGAAAATGTTTATTTGGTGCTCTAGCTATACCATACATTTCTATATCAATGTGTCCCATAATAAAAAAATTCATTATATTTCCTACAATTCTGAACAAATGTGTGGAGTAAACAAGCGCACCATACTCTGAACAAATGAAGAAAGACCCCCCCCCCCCTTTTATGTGATCGCTGAGTCAAAATTATCAATGAAGATATATGCGTTGCATTTTAGTTATTGCTGTGTAGTCTCACACATACTCAGCAAATGCAACCTGTAGATTTGTTTTGTAGGAAATACAATGATTTCAATAATAGCCAATCATACCACGTGTATCAAAAAAAATTGTGCACGGATTAAAACTGATTTTGACCTTGATAAAAGCAACAAATCATAATTTTCTTGTTATTGTAGTAAAGCAAATTTAATAAGCTTTCAAATGCAGAAAAAATAATGGAAATCGGATGAAAAATAAAAAAGATATGACCAATTTTGTAAGTATGTCTCTTTTTCTTCCATTCCAATGGGATTTACACAGTTAGTTGAGCAAGATATTACATATCACAATTACGGGTTATGGCATTATGATAAAAGCTAAAAGTACTCACAAAATTGGTCATATCTTTTTTATTTTTCATCCGATTTCTATAATTTTTTCTGCATTTGAATGCTTATTTAATCTGCTTTACTACAATAACAAGAAAATTATGATTTAGTGCTTTTATCAAGGTCAAAATCAGTTTTAATCCGTGCACAATTATTTTTGATACACGTGGTATATGTGACCATCTACTATAAGTCTCCAGTAAAGCTACAATCATTGAAAATTTGTGTTGGTACACGGGGGTATATTTCAGGCTAATTTTTCTTTTAACTTTGGCTGAATTTGGACGATCATTTTGTAAGAAAGTTGTATGTTCAGGTTTAACCCTTTACAAAATCATATCCTTCCTGGGCCCCCTCAAACAATGTTGAGAGGTATAACAAATGATTTGATAACATGGTATCTGTCAACATTGTACTAGGGGGAGAGGGGAGTAAATTTAAACATGACCAACTAAGTGTCTCAACACAGATTTCCATGATTGTAGATTCATAGAGAACACATCTTCAGCTTTAAAATGTTGGTAGGATCTTAAGATATTGCATTAAATTACCTACTTTCAGAGAAGGGTCTTGGTTGGCATTTCCCCATTGCAATAGCTACTAATGCTGTCGATGTCTGTTCAGTTGCTAAGCATTTAAATGGATTTCACATTGACTGGTAAACGTTTAACCGGAAGCTTTTATGATTTATTAAAATTTATAAAAATCGTAGCGTAATAGAATAAATACAGTATCACCAAAGCAGTAGGTTTAACTCCACAGTAGGTTTAACTCCTAACATTATGAGATCGACAAAGTCATATTCATGTAAACTATTTGGCCCGTATTCCAGAAAGGTGTTTAGCTAAACCACGGTTTAACTGAACATCAAGGCCCGTATTCCAGAAAGATGTTTAGTTAAACCATTGTTTAACTGAGCATCAACTGTCCAGGAATGATACGCATCATTGCAGCTTTCAAGCAGAATAGTTCAATGAGTCGTGCTGTTGACAAGAAATAAAACCTTGATTTAGCTAAACACCTTTCTGGAATACGGGCCTATCTGTCCATGAATGATACGCACCATTGAAGCTTTCAAGTGGAACTGTTATGAGCCGTGCTGTTGACGAGAATTTTTTAAGAGTCTTAATATAATAAGAAGGTTTTTGCCCGTTATTTAAGCGTGCGCAAACACTTTGACCACCAGTGTACAATCACATATCTTGGGTTACAAATTTATGTAATTTCAAAATGTTGACAGTCTGCCACTTATTTATGTAGTTTTCATTTGCAAATCACAAACTTGAACGGAAAAAATTTGAAATGTGAATCAATCAATTTTTTTTTCCCAATGTTTAAGATTATCTAGTTTAAAAAGGGTGTTTCAAAATCTTATCTGTTTTATAATGTTAATTGAAACCACTTATTGACCTCACTACAAATATGAATTTATTCTCTTATTTTTGTTGTCAGTTTTTGTTATCATATAGTTCGATATCTTTTAAATGATGTATTTATGATCCTGAATTTCAAAATGATTTTGTTCAGAAATTATTATTAGCCATAAAAAACTGTTTATTGATAAGGCCACCTTAATTAAGTTAAAGCTCCTGCGCACATTAATAAAATTGCCCACTTTAGTTCTATAGCTGGATGTATAAATTTCATTTTTTTTTCCTTCTTATTTTTTTTTTCTTATATCATCAGCTAAAGACAAAGATTATGCACAGTTGGCTTTTAAATTTTCACAGTGCAAACCATGCACATCTGTGTTGATGTGTTAAAATACACGCCGAGTGGGATTTTACTAACACTGTGTGTGCGCGGTAGATTTTTAGATTAATATATATATTTGGATGTCGCGATCTTTTCCCACCGGTACTATCCATGGTAGCATCGGAGCATCGTAAAACTGTGATCGCTGTTTACTTCCGGGTTTTTATTTGTGTTATAACAAACGTGAAACAGGCTGGAGAAATAGGCAACATTTTATCTCGATTTTATCGCAACAATCTTTACTTTTCCTTCACTTTATAGTATTTTTGGTTGTAACAGTGTATAAGTAAAAGTTTTGGTCTATAACAGTAACTGATATTTGACATTAAAACAAGCACGGTAACCTCCAAGGTTTCACTCGGCATTATAATAATTTATGCATGACGTACATGTATTATTGATTCAAAACCAGTCAACGAGTTCTTTAGGCAGTCGCACAAGAACGTTAAGCCAACAAAAACTAAACACTGTACAACCATTCTTGAGTTAGTATCAAAGTATGCTTAAATTACAACAATAGCAAGCAAATAGACTCCATACTTACATGCCAGTGTGTATAAATAAGTTTCAATGTGGCACAAATGAAATGTTAGCAACAAAACATCAAAGCGTGGACAATAAAAAAATAAAAAGTAAAAAAAAGTAATAAAAAAACGCATTCCGCATTAGGTTTTCAAATTTTGAGGAGCTTTAAGACCTATTAAATTAAGGTGGCCTAACATGTTACATTGAGTTACGTTTTGTCTGTTAATGTTTATTTATTCAAAAGTATGCAAATTTTATACATATTATTCCTTGTTGTAGCAATTGATTTTCAGTGATTTGTTTTTCTATATGAAATTCTGTACTATTATTAAATTGTTCTTTGTGCGTTTTAAGGTTTCCTATTTCAATGAAAATAACAGTGTATGTAAATTTAATTTTTAAAGCTATATATTCACTTAAAGGGGCAATTCATGATCTTTTCTTGTCACCCTCAAGGTCACCTCTGTCAAAATTGAGTTTTTTAGCTTATAAGAATCGTCAAGTGGTATATGTTACGATTCCCAAAACATTCCTCCATACGTGCTTGTATTTTTTTAGAAAAGTGAGAAAATGTGTCATTTTCTAATTATTGTCGGGCCCCGACAGACACAGTAATTACAACACAGTAGCCTATGGGGATTTTTCGAAATGTTGAAATGCTTGTAATTTGTAAACGAATGGTCGGAACCAAGTGAAATTTTCACTTATATTTATGATGTTCTCTTCTTCTTATTTAGCTAGAAAACAGGCGAGGTTTTTGTCATATCAAAATCATGAATTGCACCTTTAGCATTATAAACTTTTGTTTTCTGTGTTAAGGACCCTGCTGAAAATCAGTTTTATTGAGCAAGTTACCCGTTTAAACTTATTGTTCAATAAATAATAAGGAAATGTACTTATATAGCTCTGGTCCAGATGTGATTTTTTAGCAGTGGACAAGTATGTGTAATCACCATTACTAAATTCCTGACTTTTTTCTTGGAGACATAATTCTGCTGCATAGAATTCTGGTACAGAACAGGTACAGTAATGCATCTATCACTTGTAATTCCGGTACCCGGGCACTAGCGGGGAACTGGTCATGCTCGTGCGGGGAAGTTGTGCGGGGATGCGACAGTGGCTCGATGGTGACCATTTAGGCGGGGAATTTGACTGGGACGTAAATCTATGAAATTTGAGCCCTTTCCCTGTGGTATGGTGCCGGGACTTCGTCGGTGACTCAGATTTGAGGATGCCTCGCCCTACAGGGAAGTCAGCGGAGTGTTAGGCGGGGACTCGTCAAATTGTGATGAACGAGCTTGGGCGCATTCCCCGCTAGCGCCCGGGTACCCGGGGGCCGGAGTTACAAGTGATAGGTGCATAAACATGACACTTTTAGCATCTTATGATTACATTTACATTCTGTTCACAAAGTACTAAGATTCAAGAATATTCACATTTGCAATATGAAACCTTGAGACCTCAAACCATGGGCATTCCTTATTTATGAATTATCAGTGGGAAATGCTATTTTCTTTGGTGTAGACAGTGAAATAGCCTTGTAAATGAAGTGTGATCAATGAAGGAGCCAGTGGTTAAATTACCCAAACCAAAAATGCACAAGACTTTGCCTTCAAATGTCACAGGTGATTCGTTTCACCTTATTTCTTTTTCTTTTTCATGAAAAAAAATTTCCTTCAAGTGTCCTGGCAGGATCGCATTTTTTGGGGTAGCGGGTTGGCGCAGCGGTAGTTACCTCGCCTTGCACCAATGAGGTCCCGGGTTTAAGTCCCGCGCCAGGCGCTTTATGTGCATTTGGTTTTCAGTCCATGCTCGCTTCTGCAGGTTTTTCTCCGGGTGCTCCGGTATTCCTCCTGCATTCAAAACTGAATTTAAAAAACATCTTGGAGCCCTGTTAAAGATAAGCTTCTTTCAGCTTACTTGGTACCAAGTACCAAGTTGGGTTTCCTTGGCAAAAGCCTAAACAAGGTGATTTTTGAATCATGTGCTCTTATTTGTAATTTACACAAGAGAGCTTGATTTTTGTATCAATTGGTTGTTGCATATCCTTCATTTTTTTCTGTTATTTTACTAATAATTCAAAATAATTTTACAGAATTATCATACTTTTTTTGATACACCCTATATTGTGAAATAAACCTCAGGCAAAATAAAAAGACTCTTTCCTAATACAGTGCAAAATGCACTGCAACCGCACCACAAACGGATACAAGGAATCTGCCCTTATCAGTGGAATATGTGACCTGCTCCCATGAAACCCAGACAAAGTCAAGGAAAATCATTTTCTGATTTGTCTATATATTTGAAAATGCTGACATTACTAACTTTAAAATGATATACCATAGTTGACGCATATAAAATTCCACCTTCGGGCAATGTAGCACCCGTATATTTACAAACATTTTCAGGAAATTAATGTACGTGTACGCGGGTAAAGTCCCATTGGTGTTCTTTGGAAGTCGCCAAATTATCATCCCAATCATACCATTTTATTTGTGGCCATAATTTGCTAAATCACCTAGAAATTTATCATAATATCAAAATCTGCTTTAAAAAATTGTAGCAAACTCATCTCAATTACGATAGAAACGGAACATTTTATCCCAAATGTCTTATAATTTGTGGGAATATCTGATTGCGGATGAATATACACCTTTTCACTGTTTTTTATGTTCTAATCGTCAACAGATGGAGATGTTTACATTCATATAATGGTAAAAATAAATAGAGCATGCGCTATCATATCTATCGGACATGCGCAATCGCGATTGTTCTTGTAACAAAATTCCAATATGGCGAATGTCACGATCAGATGTGCAAAAATAATTTCACCATATTCACCTTCACCTTGTTTAGGCTTTCGCCAAGGAAACTCAACTTGGTACTTGGTACCAAGTAAGCTAAAGGAAGCTTATCTAAAGGGACTGGCCTAGATTCTTCCCACTAATTTTTTACCTGCATATTTTTTTACT
>JXSR01S017520.1:5770-16384 GCA_000969725.1 Ophiothrix spiculata
AAAAATTAATAGTCAAGGCCGACATGGAATCAAGAAATATAAATACACTCTCACCACCAGAACAAATATGTGTAGGTCTAAGAGTCGTCTTGTTTTGGAGGATATCAATGGAGAGATGTATACACTCGCTTTTGAGACAGTTATAGGGATTGACGATGCTACTCCCAACATTGTCCTGGTTCAGCCAATTTTGAGATACTCTAGATATCCTGTGAATGTACCAGTTAATGAGCTGTGTCTTAATCCATACAAAGATGACTAAGAGCTGAATTGAGCAAGATGTCCTTCCATCTAAATTTACAGTAACCCTGTTTCATCCAGTGTCCAACATCATCTATCCACAGCTGATTATGACAGGGCCCTGGGTTCGTTGCTGGGTTCGCGGAACGGGCGATCAGGGGAACGGTGCTAGTTCTAGGTTCACAGCTATACTCACAGATACATTTAAACACTGCAGTTAAAACATACACAGAGCAATCGTTAGATATTTAGAATAAAGTTTCACATTCATCGCAATCACAACATCTGAAAGACTAGTACAATGCATTATTGCAACATCATTTAGAAACACTCACAGATTGAGAACAGATTAGAAACAACTTTGTAGATGCACTAGAAAAGGGAAATAACAAAATAAACTAAAATTGTACCACAGAGAAATGTCACAAATGAGCACTCAGATACATAAATTTCCAACAGGCAGCACAAATACATGAACAACAAGACATTATCCATAAACCCTAACAAGAAAATGCAACACTACATACATGCAATTAACAACTTGCTGAAGCTTTAGAATCAAATATGTTGCAGAATCAAGAACTCTCTAACAATGAAGCTATTACACATTGAATCACAAAACAAGTAATTCTAAGAACAGGTTGCCAAACTCATACACAACTAGAAAATCTGAACAATAAACTAAATGACATACAAGAGAAACACAGTACAATACAGCATGCAATTATAACATCTATGGTGGAGGTATGCCCAGCTGGCTGGGAGCAGGAAAGAGTTTGAGAATACATGCACACTTTAGGCATTCTTCGCCCTGATGGCAAAAAAGTCATCACCCGCCACATAATTTGGGCATGATCATATAAATTTAGAGGTCAATCAAATGCATTAAGCAAAAAGATAAGCATGGGATACACATGTATATGTCAACTTCCAGGAAAAGACTTGGTGCGATGAAAAGATCATGGATTGAAGAGTTGTGGACTCCTGCTACCAAGGTAATGAAATCAAAATCATTTCTGGTAGCAGATGTTCATAGGGCTCGGGAAAACGGGTGATGTTTTTGAGAAGTTTGAAGGCCTTACATACCACACCAGCCTTGATACCCAGTGGTTGTATGTCATTGGTGCAGTCTCTTGGCATTGCATTTAATAGCACGTTCAAACAGAAGTGCTGTGACCTCCAAGCAATGGAGAAAATATGCAACCAATGTTGGATAAACATACAAACTCTTAAGTCAAAAGGAATAAATTCTGATCCTTATCCCAGTTTAAATGACAATTTCTTTGTAGAAAGAATCAACTTGAGGACTTGTCCTATATTAACAGCATAGTAGCAGATATTAAGATATTTTTTATGGAAGGAGTTCTAGCTGAACTGAAAGCTAAGAAAGTAGAAAATATTGTGCGCAAAAATGCAGTGAAAAGGACAGTGGACACAATGTTAACCCTTACAGAACTAGATAAATTTGAAAATTCCTAATCCTGTGTCTGGTTTTGGAGTAATTTATCAAACAATAGTCAATTATTGACTGCTATTTCAAATCCATCATGTAATGGACAAGTCCATTGACTAGTTTATTGAATATTGATTTAGATTAATACCTCTATTGTTTAGATCAATATTTGATGTGTGTTGGTATTGTACTTCCTTTATTGACATCAATAATTTTCCAATAATTTATTTACAAATCCATCAATCTAATGGGCAATTACCTTCTTAGGATCATGAACACTTCAGCTAAACCAGAAACATGTAGATGTGATTGGCGACTATAGAGTCGCCGCTAGTTGCTGATGAGTTAAATAAGCTTGAGAGTGCTTTCCTACTGTCTACTGGAAATGTTACCTTGGAATACCCATGTGGCATTTGGGGCGAAGAGTGCCAGGAAAACGAATCAGGTAAGGGTGATGACTGCATTGCATGCGATAACAGTGATAGATGGTTCCATTATGCTTGTGAAGGTATCCAGGGCACGGAAACGTTTTTAAAGAAGAGGAAATGCAGGTGGACATGCAGTGGATGTAAACCACAAAAGCAACGGAAAAATAAGAAGGGAACATTATAAACTGACTACAGACAAGCTCAAAAATATCCAAGGTGTGCATAGTGATGGTGCTGTGATGAGAGCTGCCACTCTAACAGGTACATGTAAGAGAACTTTGGACGAGGTATTTGGCAAAACAACAGACACCAGACGACGCGATGCATATCAGGATAATGACAACATTGTACGATTTCTGGACACGAATCATGACTTGCAACTCTTCAGACACACAAATGGCAGATACCATGAAACGTTTCCACAAGTTCATCACAAAATACAACTACTAGATGCAAAAAAGTTCACAGAAACCATCAACGACTTGTTGGAAAACTTATTACATCACTGTTAAAGTTCAATGTTTTCGTTTCTATAAATGGTGTTCTCATTTTATCATGTATACAACAACCTCAACAATATCTGGGGTGTTTAGTGATGGCGCTGTGATGAGGGCTTCAACTCTAACAGGTACACTTACGAGAACTTTAGACAAGGTATTTGGCATAACAACAGAAACCAGACAACACATTTGCATTTTCCATCTTGTGACCGGGTCTTTTGCGTTGTCTGTTTTATTGTTGTTTTTATCATCTTTTGGTAAGAATTACTGTATTTTTTGTACTTCTTGTACAAATTACATGAAACTGGGTGCACATCTATTCAAAAGCCAGGAAATGTTGTTGTGCCAAAAGGGCAGGTAAAGCAGGTAGGGTTAGTCACGTCAGCCAAAACAGGGGAACTAGTCACTATGGTCAACACAATAAGCGATAGTGTTGCCATGCTACCACCAATATTCCTCTTTCCAAGAGTGAACTACCAAGAGCACTTCATACAGAGGTCCTATGGGCTCCATTGCAGCTGTGTGGTCAGGCTGGATTAATGCCGAAGCATTTGTTATTTATTTTTTAAATTACACAGGTCAGTAATAATCCCAAGAGTGGAAGTTACATTTTCCAGATTCTTTGCCTAATTTGTTTTTTAACTGATTTTGTTTAACCTTGGCTGGGCCTAATTGTTGTGGTTCTTCAGTACAAGAGCTGCTTCCTCTCTTGGTCTCTTATCATTTAGCATATTATTTCAAGGTATGTAACCTCTTTAGTTTATGTAGTTTCTTTCCTACCAGCTGCAATGTCGAAATCAAATAGGAGAGGTCGTGCTATAGAGGTAGAGGTCAAGGTGCTCCATCAACCATGACACGTCCAACAATGATGAGTTTGTTGACATCAGAGAGCCAAGCCCAAACACAACCACAACTTTACCAAGCAGCTGAATTAGTCAAGCAGGGACCTCAGCAAATCACAATGTGCAAAGATTGATGGTAACAAATAAGGGTAGCTCATGCACATGTTCAAATAGTTCAACTCACGTTAATTTTGACCCATCGGCTTCTGCAATACAATATAAATACACAAAGTTCAATGCAACCCATACAAAATGCATCAGTGCAAACTGAGATCAGCAAGCAGACAGTTACATTCCGGAGTCTCTTTGGAGCAGATACCAAAACTTATTTTCACCTCAGAATATATAGACACAGTCAACTAACCAAAATATTTCCTGGTCTAACGTATAAGATAACAGATTGCAACTTAAACAATGGCATTCACCATGCTTCACCATCAGCATCTATTACTGGAGAACCAGCAAATAAAAGACCCTCTTACAATAGACAAAGCACCCAATTCATGGGTCCCACCAATACCAGGGGAAGAAATGTCAATACAGCAGTGCATGGAAGCAGCTGCCGTAACTTTGATGAAAACAACTAAATTTATGCAGGTACAACTTAAGGATAGGCCTTAGTTACATTTTGTTCATTCAGTATAATTCAAAACCCATGTTGAGTTCTTATTTTTCAGAGTAGGTAGGATAGGTCAAATATTATACTCGTATTGACTGCTTTGAGGGGCATGGTATAAAAAATAATTTCCCGAGGTGAACTCAAATCCATGAATATGCCCGAAGCAAAGCTGAGGGCATATTCATGGTTTTGAGATCACCGAGGAGAAATAATTGTAACCATACCCCGAACAAAAATCAGTCAATATTCGTTTTATATACCGAATATATAGATTTTTGTCCATTGGTTGGTTAAAAGAACCCTTTTAGCACTCAAAGCGCCTGATGAAAATTTACAATATTTGTTTCACCTTTCAGTGCTGACCGCGTTGTGTTCAGCGCGCCCAAGATAACTAACTTACGCACTGCAGTGCGTGTTGACCATCAATGCTTATGCAGTCACGCACATAAAGCTTGAATTACACAACGTAAAATACATTGAGCAGGCCTAGTGACTACTATACCCTGGGCATAGTAAAATTATAAGGCCTAGTTAAATCCATGCCCTCATTTTTAACCAATCAGAGGACAGGAATCTATATATGAGGTATATAATTATTTTTAGATCACATCGAAATCTAAAATTTGTTTTAATAGTACCTTTATGATTACTGCACCCTGCAATCTGGATTTTGTATAGCTAGGCCTACATTAATGCACAAACGCATTTTTTTCATATTGTATTACAGGTTTCACCATTGAAATATGTACAAGATGGAAACCACCGTATAGAATTTTGGGATTAAAAGACAAAACCTGTACAATAAAAGATCTGCTTACGGGTAAAATTGCTTATTTATTTTATGTCCAGATCTTAAAAGAGGGCATAATACTTACTTCCAACTAGCTGTCATCCTAGATATAGCACAAGAAATATTCCTTAGAGCCAATGACTCCTCTATGAATTCTGATGACAACAATTTTAAAGTGAAGTGTAGGGACCTTGCCAACCATCTTAAACATTGTGGCTATAATGGTCACATAGTGGCAAAACAAATCAAAAAAGCTAAACAAGTTCAGAGGTTGAAAAACTAAAATATACTCAGAGGAATAAGTCCTTACGAATTACGTATGTCACAACTTACCATCCTGATATTCCTCCTGTTTCAGCTATAATTCCTAAACATTGGTCGATAATTGAATCTCACAGTAGACTAAAGATGGTATTCCTGGAGCCTCTGGTTTTGTCCTTTACACATCAAGGCATTCAGGCAGAAAACCACAACTATGTAAATAACACACCATCAGGCATTCAGGAGATAACCACAACAAAGAATACAAATTAAAAAATACAAACCAAATAATATGTTGGTTCCCCACACAGAAAGATTTGTGGGAAACGTTTGTAGCATATCGCCCATGTGCCTGATAGTAGGGAATGTGGGGTACAGATTGAGGGTTTGTGGGGAATGATGCAACTTATTGTTTCCTGAACAGACTTGCACCAAAGGTTTTGCTGATCAGCCTTACACATACATTTATCTCTTAACCAGGAGATATATCATAGTATCTGCTTACTTAAAATAAGCAAATACTATATCTTCACTTCAGGTTGTTTTGCATTTAAGATCAATTCTTGCACATGTGAATTGCGTGGCATTAAGTAATGGTAAGCACCTCTACGCAGAGTGAGGTGCACGATTGTGTCTTTTTGACAAAACTTTTTCCCGCTCAATGGTAATACACCATTCATATTTTTCAAGAATGGCCCAATTCTACGTACCAATAGATACAATTCTGCCACTTGATGTAGAAGTACAAGTGTTCCCCATTTAAAACAAGCTGTTGCTTACCAAAATCAAATTATCTTTCACATTTTACCCTTTTTCTTATAGCCAAATTCTTCTAAATTGGAGAGAACAGAAAGGTGATGACAGAATGAAAGCATTACTGACATTGATGATGCAGAAAATACAGACAGATCAAGAGAGAAGTGATCTTGCATTAGAGAGCAGTATCAGGCTTTTACAGTCCACGGACATGATTATGACACTTCCTCAATGGTACCATCTGCTTCATAAAGGCACTCATTGCGTACTCAGTCTCCAACAATTAGATATAGCACTGTTGTAGCCATGTCACAAAGGCAGTCAAATGCAACTGGCGCGTATTAGGATACAATAACGCTGCATCTGGACCACAACAAAGCCACTCAACTCAATATCATGCATGCAGTGCAGTATGCAACATTACTTTCAATACTAAGATTTTGTAACACCTACTTTTTTAATACAATGTAAGATTTTCTGGTTTCTTTCATTTTTCAGATGCCGTTGACAGTTCTTACTACTCCACCAGTTCAAAGAACCGAATCAACATTCTCTTGTGATGTACTTACAGAGAAAAACAGAGTTAAAGTTCTGATGATCTGGACAAAAATGCCACTTTACTATATTTAGTACCAGATAGAGTTTTTCACCAGTATATACACAACACGGGTATTTTCATAGACGGCAAGAGGCGGCGAGGTAAATTGCTGGTATACAATGAATTCAGGTGCGGCAAAAGTAACGCTGGACAAGGCATAACATACTGGCATTGTGCCAGACCAAACGGGGGGAAACTCTTATAACAACGTTTGCAAATATTAGGTTGCCTAACCCCAACTCTGGGTTATAAGGGCAAGTAATCTGGGACACAATCATCCTGCGTAGAATGCTTTGCACAGAGAAGACACTTAATGGACGTTGTCACAGATTTGATAAGAGCAAACCATATACAGCCAATAAGAATGGCTTATGACAATGCCTTGGTGGGTCAGCTATCCCTTCATTTGAGGAACTTTGTAGCCAGCTGCAAAGAAAAGAGATTTGAATTGTTGCCACCAATACCTCATCAGCTTGCTAACGTCGTAATTCCAGGAGTGTGACAGATTGGCTGAAATGGAACATGGAAGCTGTTGTATCAAGGAAATGCTAAAGGAGTAGTTGTCTTGGCATCTAATGATCTGAAGAGCTTTTGACTCTTAGTAATTGTAGCACAATTTACTTTGATGGAACTTTTCTTACTGCACCAGTGCCATAACACACAGATCCTAACTGTACATGGACTGCACAGAAATACCAACTGCGTTATTCCATTAGCAGTAGCTTTAATGAGTGGACAGACTAGGGCCCAATTTGAGACAGTGCTCAAGGCACCTAAGAACAAGCTAAGGAATAACCTTAACCCTGCCAGAACAGTTATTGATTTTTAAATGGCACTAATGCAATCTGAAAGATGACAGATGCCTCTATCTAGGACCTATGGATGCTATTTCCATTTTTGCAACAGCCTGAGGCTGTGAAGAAAGATTCAACACCTTGGTTTGCAACAAGGATCATGAACAACAGAAGACTATGGAAACTTCTTCAGAAGATCATGAGGTTAGGATAACCTCCTCTAAATTGAGTTATGAGAAGTTTCATGTAAGTACAGGGTGTCCCAGAAAAAACCTTACAATCTTTGCATGTAATTTTCTAAGGTTTGACAAATAGTTAGAAAGTATGTTAAGCTTGCTTTAGATACCGTTTGTTTCATTTCAATCGGTTGAGTACATCAAAAGTTATGCTTTGTCAAATATTTGAATATAAAATTTTGTGGTCCAATTTCACAATTTTTCAAGTTCTCCTTGAATGAAGTTCTTCTATTGAGTATTGTCATTGACCTACCCGCTCAACCGTAACAATGTTTACTAATTTATTATGTGCATGCTTTCTTTTATCTGTGATGAAAAAATGAACAACTTTGATGTGAGAATAGGACGGATATGATAAATTTTCCAAGGTGACCCATTTTATTTCATTCAGAAACACATGGCCAATAATCATGAAATTGAACCAGACAAAAATCCATCAAAACGTATAAGGAAGGCATCCGAGTCAGAGAATGGAATGGATTCTACTCTGGGAGATGTCTGTCAAAGCAAAAAGGAGAAAGAATGCATCCAATGAGGCAGATTAGGGAGTAGGAATGCATATGACAATGGCTACGCTTCTTGTACTTGTACGTTACAATTTTGAAGTTGTTTTTAGCACCAAAAATGCTTGTATATTTTGGGCCACTTGTAAACCAATTCGGGCAAGTAAATGTGGTAAGTGGCCTGACAGATCGGGCTAGGAAAAAAATGGGTAGGTATGTTCAGGGTCTTAAGAGCAGATTTTTTTTGTAAAAGTATGGTCTAAAGAACTGGAATTTTTAAAAAAATTTAGGGGCATTTGAGCTAAATTTGAGGCAAATTTCGGCTGAAAATGGCATCTTTGAAATTGTCTAAAAGTGGGGGTCTAAAGAACTGAATGATAGTGTAACTTGGGGTCTTAACAACGGCGGGAGAGGCAGTAAATGGTGGTCTTGACCGCCGGACAAAGAAACCCCACCTTTCAAGGTGAGTGCCTCCCCCGGCAGTTATAGGCCGACATATGGGAGTGACATGTGATGACAGGGGGAAATGAAGAATAGCCAGGAGCACATGTGATGACAAAGGGAAATGAACACCAAGTCCAAATGGTATATGTGATCACTTACAGGCAGGCAGATTTGGGAATGTTTCCCAATAGAGAGACATTTTCACATGAGGTTGTAGAGGCATTCTCTGCCTCCAACAGAGATGTAACTATTGTTCAGTGGGTTTGTACTGCTGAAAAGCACATTAATGGAGGGACCCACTACCATATGGCTTTAAATCTTTCAAAATGGTATCGTTGGCTTATAGCAAAAAAATACCTTGCTGTACACTTTGGCATTAACGTGAACTTCAGTAATGTTCATTCAAACTATTATACAGCATGGGAGTACTGCTGCAAAGACAACGACTGACCTCTAGAAAGTGACGGACACCAAGACCTATGGAATACTGCTCCACCCCAGACAATGGCAGCAAGTCAGGCTTGCCATTTGTTACAAGCAGACAAAGAAGGGATGGGATTTGTACCTCCACCTCAAAAGTGTCAGCATCTTAGCAACTACGACTTTCCTGAGATAGAGCTCTCGAAATCTAATTACTAGAGTAAAATTACTTGCTTTGGCACATTAATAACGTAAACAAGGAAAAACTTATCTCTTTGGTCAACATGACTTTGTATTACTACTGACCTATTTTGATGCTGGCTTCTTACTTTTTGTCATGATGCCACAATGTCACAACATTGCAGTTTATCATGTTTTATCTGAGACTGTTTTAAGGTTTTTCTGCTGTTGTTTCACAACTCAATGACATAATTGCTGCATGACATTGCATTGTTACATGTTAACTACGCTTGTGCTGCTAATAAATAAATCATTGAAATGTGATTATTGAA
Organism: Ophiothrix spiculata; assembly: GCA_000969725.1. Lineage (NCBI taxonomy): Eukaryota > Metazoa > Echinodermata > Ophiuroidea > Amphilepidida > Ophiotrichidae > Ophiothrix > Ophiothrix spiculata. The sequence goes on from JXSR01S017520.1 coordinate 15,167, forward strand.
ATGTCATGAAAGTTTCAGAAGTTCTTATGATCTGTTGTCAATAAATTAAAAGGGATTAAATTTTGCATTTTTTCCCCACAAATCTAGAAAAAAGGATGTAGCGAGAGATTTATTAAATTTTCTGTTAGTTCCAATGTAAATTCTATATTTTGGATTGATTTAAATTTGCAAATTATGAACATGAACGAATCAATATCACCTCTGGTGGTTTCTTTCAGCAGGGTGTGGAAAAAAAGCATTTAAAAATACTTAATATATTGATCTTATTAAATTATGAGATATGAGAGCTCTGGAAAAGGTATGTTATCCTCAAATGAGCTGTAGATGAAACCTACACTGAATATACAGCAAAAGAGCAAATGCCAGGAGCACAATTGTTACAAAGCAATCGGGAGAATCCCAAACATCAGATCCAGATCTCACAGGGAATTAAACTCATGACATTGAGTTAAACATCCAAATTGAAATAAGGTTCTCATGTATTGTGAGTTGCTTTCATGTATATAATACATTGCTTATCTGTTCCTCCAAAAGAGGTGTACTAGAAGTGTAATTAATAATTATACCAAGCTGCCTGCAGGATAATATTGTATGATGAATCCAGTGACATTAATCACTTGAACTAGTAGTTGAACTGGAAAGCAAAAGATGACCCTATCACCTTAACACTCATTAGCACACCTGTTACAGATACCCTCACATCAAAGAACTTGCATAGAGCATGTCATTGTTCCTACCCTCCATGCAAGATATGGCCAAGGAAGAAATGGCAGTGTAAGAAGAGTTTGGTGGTGCCAAGATGGAGCACCCCACACAGTGCCATCATTGTGAGAAACAGACTTTAGTAGGTGCTTTCAAACTGAGTCATTGGTATTGGACATGGTATTGAATGGCTACCGCATACCCCTGACTTAAGTGTTAGTTTTGACATTTGACACATGGATAAGGTCACAGACCAAAAATAAATTTTATTAATGTTAAATTCACATTTTAAAATATTCAATTTATGCAATGATTAATTTCAGAATAAATGTGACGCGTTATATCAAAAGGTACAAGTTGTCAGCCAAGCAAGTTTCGAGATACAGGCCAATTAAGCTTGTAAATTATAAAGAAAATAATAAGAAAACAACCGTCTTTATTCATCATAACTTCGAAACTAAAACTTCAATTTTCACAAGCAATATATCATTTTAAAGCTTATTTTGTCCTCTTACA
>JXSR01S017523.1:12106-29643 GCA_000969725.1 Ophiothrix spiculata
ATTATTAATGAAGCACTATGATTAATAATTCAGGTTTTGAAGAAACCATGAAAAAAAATTACACACGGTATCTACGATATCCCCGGATTATAAAAAATACAACGCCCTATTTTGAATTCATTTATGGCCGTCATTTTCCCTATATTTTTTTCATATATTCCTGTCCTATTGCACCTTTTACCAATATTAAAACGTCTTTATCTACACTTTGATGTATAAAATCATTTTGGTAGTGATAGAATGTTTGTCAAAGGCCGCCGTGTTTTACATTATACCATGTATCTCACTTTCCATAATTAGTGAAAGAGCTTCGCCACCAAAAACCTTACCCACACCTTTAGGCACAAACAATGCGTTTCTCTTAGCCAGGGTCCTAAGCTGTCCAAGTCGACTTGTTTACCCTTTAATACCGGTGTAGTGGTGGTGTGGCCGTGAAGGCGCCTTTTTTTTTTCAAAATGACCCAAAAATAGAATTATAGGGTAACAAGTGACCCAATTAAACCTAATTGAGTTGTATTACAAAAGCTCTGTCATATTAAAAAGACGCCAGCAATGAGGTTTCAAAATAATGGCCTCCACAATATATTATATATTACAAAATAGGTTTGAGTGGCATTAATAACCATTTATTACTCATAATAAGCATATAAATTTGTTTAAAAGATTGTAACGGTAACTTAATTCAGTCATTTGTTCAGTATTTAATGCTTAAGTTTGTTGGTGAAAAAATGTCATATGAACAATCCGTCTGTCGGTATTTTCCGGGACTGAAATCGGAAGTTGATTCAACATTTATTTCATCTCAGACGATCTGAATCAAAACGTATTAAATGTACTGCCGTAGCTAATGCATTTTTTCAGGAAACAAATTTGCATTTCTAATTTGAGAAAATATAGATTTAATTATTTCGAGCCTCGGAAATTGCCTCTACGCTGTCGCAAATTCCTTATCAAAATCGATAAAATACATGTATAGAGGTATGCGGTTATCATTCGAGAGTTACGATAACCTATTAATCTCATTTTTATTTTTTGTATATAAGTTAAAAGCCCGGGAAGGGGTGACTGATATTTGTACCCGGGTATAACCAACCACGTTCTATCGGTTTGGAAAGTGACCTTAACTCTTGTCTTATCAACGTATTTTTGAAACGTTAGTTATCAAGGGTGGTTACCGCCCCCCCCCCCCTCTATGAAATTGAAATTGGAGCACTAAAAGTTGTTTTGCTTTATAACATAGTATAGGGTAGGGTCTCCTCTATCCATTGATACCAATGATCATACAAATCGGCCAAAGCGTTACGTAATTATGACGTCATAAGTACTTAAGAGTCGGAAAAATCGCAATTTTGGGCAAAAATGTCCACCATTCGAAATGTTGCTGTAAAAATTCTAAATATAGGAGTTGTGACGGGTTTTTTAGCTAAAGAACGGAAATAGTGTTTCTAATATGGTCTGTAAGTTTTAGGTGAATACCATGCAGATATTTTTCAAAATGGCGACTTAAATTTTTCTAAGGTGGCAACAGCCCCCTACTTTGACGAGCCACCCTGACCCCCCCCCCCCCCCCCCAAGTTAGTACCTATTATTTTTTCCACTTAAAATGACCGCAAAAGATGAAATTACAACTACCCAAAACCTCTAGGTTATATTCGTTTGCGTTTTTATGCGACAGGGATTCATCTGTTAGGAGGGTAAGACAAGGGTTAACTGCGACCAACTATTGACAAAATATACCATGAATCTACCATACTAGTATCTGTTCGAATAGACACCCAATCTGGGACTATACCTGTTAAAAGAATACCTTATCTGAGATCATACGCAAATGTGACGAAATAATTATTATAAAATTGATACAAATATAACTTTTCACACTATTTAACCATTTTTAAGAAGTGTATTTGAAGCATTTTTATAGGCAATTTAGAATTATTCGTCACCAATTCAACCATTCGTTGATATTCAGAGTCTGAGCCAGATTTGATACCCTATGTGAGATTAGCAGAGGCCAAACCACCTCGATCCCTGAAAAAAGAACTCAGTAGAATTGCCCTTCTCTCCAGTTATACTATCTGGAATGCTCGCCACGAGCCATCATGGGGTTCCGAAAATCAACCCCACCTCAAATTATAGGCCTTCGGATCTTTTGTCTCCGTGTTCGGGTTTTTGCTTCACTTTTTTTTTTGTTATATTGTTTTTCTTTTGTATTGTCTGCCCTGCACCATGTCAAGGTTATTTCGATGAGCTTGACATATGACCTGGGCTTTCTGTACGCTCTTCATCTTTGCATTTGATATATTGTAAATTATTGTCTTTTGCTAATATAAAGATTGATTAAACAACCAAGACGATTTGGATACCATATTTGCAAGTTTCGAGTCCTGTTACAGGTCTCATATAAAAATGTTCGAACATCGTACAAATTTTAAGGATTTGGCGAAAAAGGTGTAAATTTTTCGAAGTAGTTTATTGACGTAATTTTGACCTTGATAATGGACGTGAAATCACTACTTAAGTCTCATGTATAAACTAGAAACTCTATTACATAAGTACGCCAAAAATTGTACTATTCTGATATGTGTAAGTAGGTAAAAAGTTGCAGTAAAGATGCCGTTGGCAAAAATGGCACCCATTTAGGGACTGTAGCCTTAATGCTTTTCGTTTAATATAATACACAATGCAACATATATTTGTTTGTGGTCAACGTGGTTGTTATTAGGTCATGCAGCATTTTCGTCAATTTGAATTGATTTTCATATCGATTTCATTTCATTGTAATAAAAAGTGTATGTTGAGGTAATGGTACATATCGTCTTTTGGCTTCTTTTCACCACACTTTTGTAAGCGGTTTATATCTGCGTCGGTAATATTTGTATTTAAAATACCTGCAATTTTGTGGTATCTAATTCTCCGATGATCATGATGATGACATACTTAAGTCCTGAATCCTCCTTCTCAACTTCCACGTTGACTTTTATATTAAAGATTAAGTTTTATGAATAAACAGTGGGTCTGTTATCTGGAAATTTTAAATATTACACAAATGGAAGTTAAAATTAAATGACCAATAATCCATTAAACACTATGCATGGATAGTATTTACAATGATTATTGAAATTAACCCGAAAATAACAATATTCTGATGCAAATCCTGTCAGTAAACTGAAAATAATTTCAACCCGGGATTTTCAAGAGGGAATATTTCTGAGCTTTTATGTGACGAGATATGTTTAGACATCTTTAATCAGCAATCTTTCACTAACCGATGCGATTGCTTATGACAGTGAGAAAAGATATCCGCGTGTTTATGATTAGTTGTTATTTTGGGATGTTGAGAGGAATAATTAAGTAATACATCAGTAGCAGATGTGAGAGGAGCCAGTGTAATTGCAGTTGACACAAACTTGTGCTGCATGTGTGAAATATAATGATTAATTTGCTCTGCTGAAAAGATTTTGAAAAATCTATTTAAAAATTACTTTAACAATATGTGTATTTTGTTTGCTTTTTAACTATCGAAAACAAGAATGTAGACACACGTGCGCCCACTAAATGAGTGGAAAGGTGTGTATTAAAAAGCAGTTTACAGTTAGTAATGTGCATCTAATTCAAAAAGCACGATGCATTCAGTAAATGTGTTTTGAAATATAAGTAAAATAGACCATTGTCTTTCCATAACAGAAAAAATAAAAGATGTGCAATACCCAATACAAAAATCATGGTGCATTTTGTTAATTGCAATTAAAATCAGTTGTGCAAAGATCGGATGATTCAATACTTGTGTTTTTGACTGTAGATAACTGTATTTCACTAAAATGAAAATCAAATAAGATGAAACGAATAATATCTGACGCTAATAACTCTGACAGGTCTATACAAATTGTGACACCATTTGATTACAACAACACTTCCCCCTATCCCAACATTATAGGGTGCAATATCCCAAATAACGTTCCTATACTTTTACACGTAAAGTAGGGGTCTGAAATCGCTCTGTATCTCTGTAATTAGTGATTCAAGCATTCTAGATTTAACTTTGTTTTCCAGTTTTGAAGCAAACCTTTCAGAAATCATCAAAGAAACAATATGGTGGCCGGCTTGTTTTCCCGATATATCAGGTGATATTTTGTAATGTTTTTGCCGGCCTGTCATGAAAAAGCCCGACTTGACCGAGTATTTCTAGAGACACGCATATTTGTTCCATCTTTAATTTCATTATAAAATGTTCTGTGGTGCTGATTTTTTCTACACATTCACAACTACTACTAAACTAAATAATTAGCATAAAATCAAAAAGAAATATAAATGTAATTTAATGTCCTATTCCACCTTTGTGGTTTAAAACCAGGCAAATTTGCCACTAGCGTCACTACGTGTAGCGATTTACGATACTGAGACCATAAGATGACTCGGCTGAGGTTATTAAAGGCAGGCAGGCCCGTAGCCAGGATTTTTTCAAGAGGGTTGCGGATTTTCAAAAAGTGGACCTTTTGGAGGAAACTTTCTGTTTTGATCGACCCTAAACTAATTTTAGTGGTTTTGACAAAGTGACAAGCAAAAAAGGAATTTCAGTAGTTTTACAAACATTTTGTGTAGTATCTTATTAAGAAACGACTACACCGCCCTGGAAGGTTAATAACTAGAAACGTTTTTCGCGGTGTTTAATGCTATATTTTAGGCGATTTTTGTCATGTTGAAGCTACTTTCCGAATTGAATTCCGAAAAATTCCGACGGATGCATTTTTCATTTTCTATTTTTTCAAGAACAAAACTAAAGCATTACATACTGAAAAAATGACTGAATTGAGTTTGTAGAACTTTAAACAAAATAATTCACGGATAAGAAGCTGAAAAGATAATGTCACTTTTCAAAGGTTGAATTTTATATTCATTTACTTTACTTCAATATTTTCTATGGTTTTCTATGGCAAAATTAACCGAAAAAATCTCAAAATCTGTCCGATGCAACATACTATAATTCAGATATTGTTTAGAACACGATGTCTTTTTTTAAATCAGACACTTAATTTTATTTTGCATAGGGTGGAATTTAAGGATTATTACCTCAAAAATATCATGTCGACTCTGCATTTTTCGGCTTGTTACAGCGTGGTCTATACGAGTGAAGTCGGCCCATTGCGGATCTATCCATGTGTAAAAGCTGTAATCGTAATATTAATGTGACCTTTATGTTTACCGCAGACTTTTAAGTTGATGATTCTAACGTCATGCTGGGCCCAGACTTCTCGGCTGCAAAGATACTTATTGTAACAGTCAGCAGTAGGGCCTATGCAAATGAGCTTTTAATGAGCAATTTAATTTTCATTTCCCGGGTATATCCCGGGTGAATATCAGGATAACTCGGTCGCTAGATTTTTTTTCTCGACGTGACCTGTCGGATAGTCCGGACTTCGAACCCCTATAATCACAAGGGGTTAATGCAAATAGAAAATAAAGATGTGGATGAAAATATTTAGAGTTCTTTCAATAAGATAAGTCTATTTTTGACAGTGGAGAATAACAAATTTTCATTTCATTACATTTTTTAAAAAAAATGTCAATTTTAAGCTTTTAAAATCATAAGGTCAAATCTGGTTACGTGTAGCGTGTTTTACAAAATTTCATGTGAAATAGCTTATACAAACTTCAAGATGAGATATCAGACATCATATATATGAAATTTGAAAAATATATCTTACCTGTAAGAGTTTTAAAACAGTAAATAAATCGAGGGAAAATTCAGAACAATTAGACATACGAAAGGGAGATGATGTCGGTCATCACGTTATCCCGATATACACAGCGAACATCGCAAACGACAAGTCACACCTTTCGAAGGTCTTGGGCTATATCAGGCAAATCTGACGTCATATACCATAACACGTGTAGTCTACGTATGACTGGGAGATGTGCTCTGACCAGACTGTGCATATCATTTTAATACGGGTTATTGGGAAATGATTTTATCATGTTTATCTATAGAAATTCTTGTGTAAAAATAGTTTATTGAAGGAATACCAATCTAATAATGATGGGAAAAAATAATACTTTGTTTTCAAAAAAAAAGAAAAACAAAAGAGAAGGCGCCGTCAGGATTAGAAACTGGTACCTCTCGCATCAAAAGCGAATAGTTATCCACTACGCTATCGATATCTTGCTAACATGGAGAGGGTGTTTTATCTATGTACCTAACAATAGACAATGCCGCGTAATTGATCACTTCCGGGGTTATATGATATTTTGCGTAGAAATTTGATGCTTTATTAGACCTCATTGGCCCAGGCATTACATTTGCTTACGTGATACGTGTTTTACGCAGAATTATCGCAAATGTTTTAAAAAAATCTGTTAAAGAAGTGTTGTCGCTCTCTTTTGACCAAGTGGCTAAAATATATGCAGTCCAGAACCGTAGATTTTAGGTAAAACGCAAAGACCTAATTTGATCTCACTCGAGGAAAATAAACACTTGCAAAATCACACGAAAAGACACTTATATTTCCAAATTTTTCATTTTTTTTGTAATTTCAAAATGTTTTCATAACATTTATGCTTCTAATTGCAAGTTTGGATTGAGATTCTATGCTACTTTGGCGAGTTTACAGGCTTTTTAAACTAGGGTGTCCGAACTCATGAATATTCATACGCATGCAAAAAACGGCATTTCCTGTCATTTTTCATGAATAAAAAAAAATAAAATAGGCGATATTTCAGCGAGCTGAATTCTGACTGGTAAAGGCTATTGACACGCATTTGACGCATCAGCAAATAACTATGCATATAACAAAGCATCAAAACGGGCCCAGGGGTAGCAAAATATTGAGGACAGACTATGAATAATGCCAGAATGATGGGCTTTGTTAATCAAATAATATTAGCTTTTTATTATGGCTGAGGTGTAATAATTATTATGATCTCAAACAAAACAAATGCAACATCAAAAAATCAAATTTATGGACCTTTCTTTGCAGAAGTTTCGATAATACACAACTGTTCACTTTACACAAGACAAATGATATGAGTAACCCGTAGGTAGCCGTGATTTAAATACCATACCCGGGTACCATATATCCTCTATTAAATAGTTCTGCATGATTGCAAAAAAGTGTATTGAAACTTTGACTAAGAAGTAGTAACTAGAAGGTAAACGGTAATTTCTTGCTCTGTATATAAAAATCATGTGACAATTCAGTCCCCCCCCCCCCCGGTTCAGCCCATATAGTGAAGAAATGCGAGTTCCCCGCTTAGCCCCGGGCATTTCACGGGCAAGCTTCAACAGGTTGCCAGTAGAATATTGGGCAAATTAGGTAGTGTAGGGAAAATCGGGAGAAGCTTCCAGGGCGGTGTAAGAAACGACCTACATTTACGTGTTTTTATTTGGTGCTTTAGGTGTTCTTTTGGTGGACATTTAGGGACTTTTTGTGGACTTTTTTGTACATTGTCAAATTCAGGGGGTGCAACGCCCCCATCGCACCCCCGCACCCCCGCCTTGGCTACGGGCCTGGTTAAAGGTCACGTAAGGGTCACAGGTGACAAAAATATGTTTTTCACTGAAAACAAGGTTCAACTTAGTACAGGACAATTATAGCTATTTCCATGAAATTTCGGCTGATGAGTCCCTTTGACATTCTTTACAAAAGTTTTAAATTGCCCAAGTATGTATATTTTCAGTAGAATCATCATAATTCAAACAGACTTCGACCTATTTTACCATGTTTGATCACACGAAACGTTACCGCAACCCAAATATGTCATGAACCAAACTTGGAGTTCTTCTTCTTCTTCCTTGATAAGTGTAGACTTCAATAACTGAATATTATCACACTACAATGGGGTGCGTGCTCCAAGTCCAAGATAACCTAATGCAATATCCGTCCAAAAGTGCAAATATATTTACAGTGGGTGCAGTTAAAAAATATATACAGTGGGTGCGGTTAAAAATCAGGATACTGCATGTTTACTTGGAGCCAGTCCTCAATGCAGCCTTGAAAGCATCGAGGGTGGGAAAGTCTGCAGGATCTTTCTCCAGAAGGTTCCAGTCCCTTGTGGTGTGGGGGGAAAATGGAGAAAGATACGTCTTGCTACTGCAGAATGGCGTCCAGAAGTGGGATTTGTGACCTCTAGTACTTGTTGACGAGTGGTTAGGAATTGTGTCCAGTCCATGTCTACCATGTTGAAGCGTATCCTGTAGAGCATTGAGAGTCGGTCTTGTTGACGTCTGCTCTGGAGACTCTTCCATTCAAGGTCGTTTATCATGGATGTAACACTTGCATGGAGATCGTAGTTGCCTGTGACAAACCGTGCACATCTGCGCTGGACCTGTTCTAGCTTGCCAATGTTCCTCTGGGTGTGTGGGTCCCATGCTGCCGAGGCATATTCGAGGATAGGTCGAATATAGGTCTGGTAGGTTGCTTCTTTAATACGTCTGCTGCAGCTGTGGAGATTACGACTGATAAAGGCACGAGTTGCGTTCGCCTTTTTGGTGGTACTGTCGACATGCATGTGTGTTGAAATTCAGTTTGTTGTCTAATTTGAGTCCCAGATACTTGGTTGAGCTGACTTCCTCCAGCAACTGTCCATGGATTTTGTAGGCAGATATGACCGGTTTGCGTTTGTTGGTGATGCGCACTACCTGGCACTTTGAAGGATTGAATTTCATGAGCCAGGTTTTTTCCCATGACTGTAGTGAATCCAGGTCATCTTGGTGCTTGGAGGAATCAAGATCAGATGTGATACCCTTGTAGAGGACGCGGTCGTCAGCGAAGAGCCTGTTGGTGGAGAATTTCACACTGGCAAGTAGATCATTAATGTAGGTCAAGAATAGAAGTGGACCGAGTACGCTGCCTTGTGGTACACCGGAGGTAACAGAAGCTTCGCTGCTGGAGTAACCATCTACCAGGACTTTCTGTGTTCTCTCACTCAAGATGTCTTTAATCTTGAGTAGAGTTCGGCCTCTGATTCCATAATTCTGGATCTTGTGAAGTAGGAGACGATCGGACACTTTATCGAAGGCTTTAGCGAAGTCCAGGAGGATTAAATCAGTCTGGCCTTTATCTTCGATGCTTTGAGCTAAGTCGTTGATGGTAAGAATTAGCTGTGTGTCGCAGGATCTTCTTTTGCGAAACCCATGTTGTGAATCTGACAGTATATGATGATCTGACAGATGGCCCATGATGGTGGAATGGACAATGTGTTCACACAGTTGCACAATAAGATATTGGTCGGTAGTTAGATGCTGAAGATCTGCTGCCTTTCTTGAAGATTGGGAAAATCAAAGCTTTTTTCCATGCTGATGGTAGTCTGCCCTGGTCTAATGAGGATTGGAAGAGTAGAGTTACAACAAGTGCGATCTCTTCAGCAACTTCTTTGAGCCGGTATATTATCTGGGCCAGTCGCTTTGTGTGGTTTAAGATTACGTAGCAGCTTAGCAACACCTGGGATGGTGACTGTGATGCTATCCATAGATTGGTATGGGCTGTGTCCAAGGTCAGGCAGTTTGGTGGAGCTGTCGTTGGTGAAAACAGAAGCAAACTGCCGGTTTAAAATATTGGCCTTGGTTTTTAGGGTCACTGTGCAGAATATTGCCCTCTTTTAGCGGAGCAACACCTGTTTGATCACAACGTTTGGATTTAATGATGGCACCAAGACGCTTGTTGTTATCAGGCTCACTACAGATAAGCTTTGTCAGGTAGTCAGTGGCGTGTCCAGGGGGGTGGCTTTGGGGGGGCTGAAGCCCCCCGCAGAGTTGCAAAATTCATGCAAAATCAGCCTAATTTTGACAAGTTTTGACACTAAGCCCACCGCACAAATCACCAAGCCCCCTTAAGCCCCCCGCAAGGAAAAATCCTGGACACGCCAGTGGTAGTCATTGTAGGCCCTTCTGCATTTAAGTTGGGCTTCTTTCTTGAGAAGCCTGAAACGACGCCAGTCTCGATCTCTGTTGGTCTTCCTGGCTTTCTTGTATGCGCGGGATTTTCTGCGGCATACTCTTTTTGTGGGTTAAAGGTTATATGGGGGTCAAATCACACCAAAATGCGAATTGACACTGAATGTGGTTGGTAGAAAAGTATTCTACCGTCATCGTGAGTTAAGAGATCACCTTAGTCACCCCTGCTTTCTTATTACTGTCACATTTGCAGTAAAGTATATTCAATTTTGAAATGATTATTGCAAACTTTCAAAGTCAATACATTGAGGGTGGTTTAAGTGATAATGTCTTAAAGTGACCGCTTAAATATTATACACAAAGTCATTTCCATGCAATCCATGTACCAACATAACCAAGTGATGCACTGATGCCACCGTATATTACTCGCTCTTGGAAATCTGTATTGTCCAATTTTTTAGATTGTGTAGCAACAAGTGCCATTGTTTCTTACCTCTCACACTGCAGCAGCGTTTAGGATTAAGGTTTGATTACTTCAACATGTTGTCCGATTTATTGCATCGTTATCTTAATTCTTTTTCAGTCATGATGTAAAGGTGGGGAATCCATTTTGTTTATGCAGTTGAATGGTTGGTTGCCTAAATTCTGTATGATAATTAATGATACTAAACATACTTTAGCTAAAGTCACAACTTGGAACATATATTACTTATTATTGAGCCAATTGTTTCATTGATTTATAAAACTGACTTTATTTGTATTTTATACTTTTTAGTAGATACTGTTGTTAGAATACTTGAGGGTGTATTGAACTCTTATTTTTTTTACTGGATTGGCTCAACCGTCTAATTTAAAGCATAATAAGTTAGTAAAGAGCGTCCAGGAAAGATCATATAACTTTTCAGTGTAAAATGGAACAAGTATTTTTAGCTTGACTCTACTGTTTTGTTTGTATTATAAATATAAGGTTAATTACAATTTTCAAGCTCTGACTTACATTTTGTGGACAAAAGTGTGAAAAATAAAAAGCTTTTCACAATCTTCACACGTGACTTTCCACACGCTATCTTGGAGCAGGTCACATAATTGACCCTAGCTCAAGGATATAACAAACACAAGTAAATCGCCGCTTTCTGCAACTAGTTAAACCAGTCCCAAAGGAAAAGTGCATAATGTAGCGGTCATTGTGAAGATCTTTTACTTTCTTTGGCAAAAGAGGATCTAAATCCATTTAACAAAAATGCATTTCGATGTGTTGTTTTGTGTATGCTAAGGGCCTCTCTCAACAATTGCCAGGTTTGGCCGGGTTTTTTTTTACGATAACATTACTAGAGTAATTTTAATGTCACATTTATCAATTAGTATAAAAATTAACAGATACAGGGTGTCCCAGAATAAACCTTACAATCTTTGCGTGCAATTTTCATGAGTTTAACGGATAGTCAAAAAGTATGTAAAGATTGCATTTTATAGCCCATGAGTTCAACCTTCGGATACCGTTTGTTTAATTTCAATCAGTAGTATACAACAAACGTTATGTTGTATCAAACTTTTGGTTGGATTTTTGTCTGGTACAATTTCATGATATTGGCCATAAAGTAAGGGTGTTTCTGAATGGAAAATAAATTGAGTCACCTTGAAAAACTTATCATATCTGTCTTATGTTTACATCAAATTTGTTCATTATTTTCAGCATAGATAAAAGAAAGCATATGCGTAGTAAATAAGTAAACATTGTTACGGTTAAGTGAACAGCTTCATTCAAGGGGAACTTACAAACTCGTGAAATTGGACCTGCAAATTTTACATTCAATTATTTGACAAAGCATAACTTTTGTTGTACATTACCGATTGAAATGAAACAAACGGTATCTAAAAGTTCAATTCATGGGCTATAAGCAACCTTTACATACTTTCGAACTATCCTAAACCCATGACAATTACACGCAAAGATTGTAAGGTTTATTCTGGGACACACTGTTTGTAATATTTTAAACAAGTTTAGTTTCAATCTATTTCGAGAAAATTTCATTTATTTCATTAATTTGAGTATTTACATATTTATTAATTAGTATCTTATCAAATGAATATAGATATATGAAATACAGAATGATTATTTGAACAAGACGATGAAACGTCATGTATAAGGGAGCCATTTTGGATCTCAGGTGGCTGCATTTATTATTCAAAACAATATATAAGTGTGGAGAAAAATGATCTTGTTAACCTTAAATGTTGCTTAAATTATGTATTTTATATATTTTTGATCAGTCTTTTAGGTGAAAATGACCTATTTGGGATTTTGAATTTTAAACATTATGACCTTCTTTTTAGCAAACGTATTTATTATACTTACATAAGCGATTTCCAAATGATAACTATGGACATAAAATGTTACTTCTAAGCAATTTTAATGAATACTTAGTATTTCCAAACAAAAAAAGATTTTTGACCAAAAATTAGTTATTATTTTCCTGGAACCTGTTTATGTTGTTAAGGGTATTCCAATCTTAATTTCTGTACAAGATGTGGCAGATTTGTCATCCGTGTAACAAGATGGTCATTACTTGTTCTTACACCGGACTTACGTCGGACTCCGGTGGTTATTGGACCATAACTGAAGACATCGTATACACGCCGCAAGGTTTTAACTCAAAGTTAAATTCTTGCGGCATGCTTCCGGCGTCTTACGGCGTTACGGACACCGATCGGACATCGGTCGGACTCCGGTCGGTGTCCGACCTTTGTCTGCTGAAATCTACCTGGTATGACGCCGTAAACACATCGTAAGCTCGCCGCAAGGTTATGTGACCAGGGTATCAGGAACCTAAATATTATATCCGTGTTCAAGGTAACATTAAATATAACGAATATGATCATTTCCAATGATGATTGTGACAAACAGGCACAACTTTTGACTTCATATATATATTAGGTAGGGCAAAAAGATAAATAAATGATGGCACGTGATGTGCAATCTACCAATTGAATTATATGAATTTATTTGGGTGTCAAATTGAAAACGACTGGCTTATTGATTGCTTATTAAAATCTTGTAAATTTAAAATCATATTTGTTTGCTTTTTTCGATCTGCATTTAATTTTGATTTCCTTGTGAAACATCATAAATAAAAGTATGACATTCAATATATCATACCTCATTATGATAATCCACTGGAAACTTGAAATGAAGAACTTTGCACTCATTTGTAGGGTTCACATTCTATTCACCTGTTTGCCAATGTTAATAGAACGCATGGAAATCAGATCATTTGATATGTTATGAAATATGACAGGTAAGATTACTTCATGAATTGGTTTTCGTCTGATATAACATACAGCTGCTTGTTGTCAGTGTAATTGTTAATCAACTCGATATGTCATACAGCATTCGTTTATGCAGATATCTGAGTATGGTTCTTTTTATACTGATTTCATTTTCCCAATGAAAAAAATCAACAGTACACTTAATTGAAAATATTCATATCGCGCTCTTGATTTTTCTGATAGGGGCCTACTTGTTGTGTGCGCTTTTGACTTACGCACTTGCTATGAAAGGGCACGTTATGCACATGTATTATGTTAAACATTATCAAATTCTGATAAAATGTCAGTACCGTGTGTCCCAGAATAAAATCTTACAAACTTTGCATGTAAAATACTGGATAGTCGGAAAATATATAATAGTCGCATGTCATTAATATTAAGTTTCATTTGAATAGAAAATCTGTATTCTATCAAATATCTTGTGCAAATTTGTCTCGTCCGATTACAAAATGCAAATTTACATGGTTTCTGTCTATCTCGTTAGATCAAACAAAATTATATGCAAAGATTGTTAAAGTGTTTCTCAAACGCACAGAATGTATATACGTTGGAAATAATTAAGTTTATCATACGTTTTTGAAAAATTGTCAAATTTAATTTGTACTAATTAACCTAGAGTAACCTAGAGTTAAAATATATTCATTTCAATTACAGTTAATTCTCTTATGATTACGGTAAATTGTTGAAGAATAAATAATACAATGTTGTTTTAAAGGCCCTTCGGTACCTTCTACTTTCCCTTAAGTTGAAAGATTAAATATTCATATTGTGAATTGATATTAGATAGATCTGTTAATGTTGTTCGGAAATTAGAAACAATTCACATATGGGAATAAAAAAAATATCAACCAACAAAACTTGAGAATACGGCGATAACAATGGCAACTACTATTGTAATAAACATGTTTTTCAATTTCGCAATCGAAATGCGAATCGTGTAAATATAATCAAACATTCCCAATTAGAATACAAAAAAAGTATGTCTAATACAGGCTTTCATAATCACAAGATATATACTAGCTGCATACTAAGGACGTTTTTACACGTGAGCATTTGGTCATGACTATTTTTTTTTGTCTTTAAATATTTATTCTCTGTGCTTAGGTCTGGTGGTTGGAAAAAATTTACAAAGACTCTGCACCAGACCCTTCTACTGCCTTACTCTATTGGGTCATGACTATTTTGGCACTCATGGGCCGCTCACAAGCTAATTCCAAGTGTTAACACAATAATTAGAGGGTGTCTCACTTGTGAGTAAAAGTAATTTCAAGTCACCCGCGTTGTAAGTGTATTGCTCACGATTCATCATAAGTGTTAACGGGCAAGTCGTGTATATGTGTGAACGCAATTACTAAGTTGATCCGATCTAGAGCCGCTCATTACTCGCGCGCAAATACACATGAGTAGTCATGACTATTTATGTGTGAACACAGTCTAAGCTTGATGACACCAGCTTTGCAGAATTGACTCATGATTTGCGCACAAATAGACACGAGTAGTAATGACTATTTGTGAGAACCTGGTGAGCAGTGGCGTAGCCAGGCCTTTCTCCAAGGGTGGGCAAACCACTCAAGATTTCTCCAAAAGATTTTATCGAGCGACTTTACAGGGGTTCCAAGGGACCGACTCGGTCGGGTTTTTCAAGAAAAAACGCCAAATATTGTGCTTTATGAAGTTTTTAACCTAATTTGTAGCAATTTTCAGCTCTAATTGTCGTAATTTTATGGGAAAAAGGCAATTTCCTGCCCCCTTTATTTTTCTCTCAGGTCTTCAAAATTTCTCCAAAAAATTTCCGAGGTGGGCAAATCGCCCACCTTGCCCACCCCTGGCTACACCACTGCTGGTGAGAACATAACCTAAGACAACTTTAATAAGTAATCCATCACTAACTGCTACGATCATTGCTTTTAACAGTGTGTAAAAATTCATGTATTTTATGATTAGTTGATATTTAGGTATGTTGAGCGTCATCATTAAGTAATACAAATATCACGGAGAGGAACCAACTAGTGAGATCGTAGATGACAGGTACTTCGTGCTTAGCATGTATGAAATGCGATGATATATTAAATGCCAAGTTTAGTTCCGCATCAATGTCATCCTTTTTTTTAGAAATTCTGCTGCTAAGCACAATTATATTCACACAGTTATTTGATATCAAATTCGATTCAAAAATGTACTCCTACATAATTCTAGTCCTGTCAATTCACTCAACATAATTAATTTAGCTGAAAGTATTTCTCAATTTCAAAATGATTTCATAATTGAATAACTACAGTACTGTCCTGCAACAGCGTTAATATAATAATACAAATACTATTTCTGTTTTGGTATATATATGTCCAAACAGGATAAACCAGAAGTCTGAACCTCTTAACTTTCCAACTGATTTTAATAGAAAATCAATATCACCTTCGGTATCAGATACCAAATTCAATTTGCAAAAGTCTGAAAAATAATAAAAGTTTATATCAATGAAGAATCGCCTTGAGACAATATAAATGCGGAAAAAGCTAGTTCACGTGAAGCATTCTGAATAAAGTTTCAATTGGGAAATCACCAAGACTTTGACTCACAAAGTTACACGAAAATACAGTTTTACTTTCTCAAATCTGACAAGAAGAATTTACCAATATTTTATTCAAAAGTTTCGCCCGAAAATATGAAAGTCTATGAACTCACTTGAAGATATTATTTTATCTCCAAAATTTGAAAAAAACAATTGTATCCTATCATGTTCATACAATTAAAGTTTCTCATGTTGTAGAGTATGGTTCTCCAAGAAAGAGAGGTACAGAAACTGAACAATTCTAAAACAAGGTAAGACTTGATAAAGCAAACTAGTTTGAAGAAAAATAGCTTTTAATATTAATCTTTGTGTAAGGGCGTCAAAAATATTACACAAGATTGCTATTATGTATCCGTTTCATTGTTGTGGTTCATAATTCAATAAGGAATCAAAAATGTCACTTAAATATTGAAAATGATATTCCTTTTATAAAACGTGTTTTATTTCATTGATAAAATCAAAACGCTAGTATTTTGAGACATATGCCAAATTTTAAATGAAAGCAATCAGTTGTCATAACAACCTGCAGGTGCGTTCTATCTATATACCGAGAACAGTCTGAAGTGTAATTCAACCTGTCACGTTTTGCAACATATTGCATTATGTTACTTGTGAGGTAAAGATATCCATCGTACAACTTCCGCAACATAAAAGAAGCTATCTATTTTTAAAATTGAATTTTCTTTTGTACAGGCTCCAAAGGTATTTTACCTTTGGAGTAGGCTGCCGGTAGTTTACCTGCGGCCGTCTATAAATCCCTGCTTCTGCAGAAGTTTGTATTAGGAAATGTATTATTAGTCTTATTGTTGGTATATTGTGGTATATTTATGTCTTCTTATATGTCTTTTTAAAGTCAATGAAATTCATCATGTTTATAATTTGTATTCTAAATATAGGCCTATACAAATCACACGGTGTCTGTGAGAAATTAATGTGCGCGTCGGAACAGTATATTTTCATGTATTGTGAGTCAAGTATGTTATTTGCGAAATTGTTGTTTATAAGGAGCCGGATATATCTGAATTTTGCTATTCGATTTTAATTTGTAAGATAATTTAATTAACAATTTTACTCGTATTGTAAGTTGTCAATGTTCTTTTTAATCTATTTTACTCTAAATGTACTATATTTATGATAAATTCAAAAAAATGTACCTTCTATATATCCTAAATTTTACGTAATTTTTAAATAATGCATTTTACCTGTTGTATTTCTATGTTTAGAGGGCCCTTATGAAAAGCAAATAAATAAATAAAAAAAATAAAAGTAGTGTACCGCTCAAGATGGCTGGTACGTACAGAGAAAAGTAGTGTACCGCTCTAGATGGCTGGTACGTACAGAGAAAAGTAGTGTACCGCTCTAGAAGGCTGATACATACATATAAAAGTAGTGTACCGCTCTAGAAGACTGATGTGTACATATAAAAGTAGTGTTCCGCTCTGGAAGGCTGATGCGTACATAGAAAAGTAGTGAACCGCTCTAGAAGACTGATGCGGACATATAAAAGTAGTGTACCGCTATGTAAGGTTGATGAGTACATAGAAAAGTAGTGTACCGCTCTAGAAGGCTGATGCGGACATATAAAGGTAGTGTACCGCTATATAAGGTTGATGAGTACATAGAAAAGTAGTGTACTGCTCTAGAAGGCTGATGCGTAAAAAGAAAAGTAGTGTACCGCTCTAGGAGGCTGATGCGGACATATAAAAGTAGTGTTCCGCTATATAAGGTTGATGAGTACATAGAAAAGTAGTGTAC
>JXSR01S017524.1:14786-28014 GCA_000969725.1 Ophiothrix spiculata
GGTCCTTATATAGTTCTTTAAAAACCGTAATAAAAAAATATGGTCAACGACTTACTTTTTGAGATATTAAGCAAAATTAAGCAAAAAAATTGGCATTCTTTTAGCAATAACTAATACCTAAAGCACTGTGCGCTTTGAACCCTGCGCCGTCAGGAGTAACGCGCATGGTCTTATGCTTGAATATAAATATGACGCACGTTCAAGATCGCGTTTAAATAAAAAAAGTGCAATATACAGTACGCCAAAACGTACGCTAAAAGCCAGGGATAAATATATTGTGAAATTGTGTCCAACACCGCTGATATCAGCTAACTCATGACCAACACCGTTTCTGTGCTAAAATAAAAATAAAAAAATAAAAAAATTGCATAACAATTGCTGAAGTCACAGGAAAAAAGAAAGTGGAAAATTATACATAGAATTAACTTTATACAATTTAGTCATGTACAGCAGAGGACTGTGTTGGTAATGAATTGATCTAAACTTCAGCAGGGCAAGTTTGTCCGAGTTTCAGCACTCCACCATGTACGGTGCCTCTCTAATTCGGTGTTCACTACCCGTCGTATATGCTGTCTGCATGCAAAAATGTAGGTAAAATCATGCGACCCGTACATTTTATGTACCACCTGCATACAAATTTGGAGCATATCATAGCAGTTTCGGTGCATGCAGAACTTTCTCTGCGCGCTTGCAAAGTTTGGGCTGCCGATCATTAATTCGACTTAGTTAGGGGATTGCGCCACGTGGGTGCCATGCCTGGACTGACCTGTAGTGACTTAGCTGTGCGTTCTGTCGCGCGCTACTATTACTTGACTACACCGCAATATGCATCTTACATTTTTCCGCCAAATTGTGTGTAAGTAAAGAACAATGCTTGACTGGCTCGACAGCCGCATTCTCAGTCAAATTACGATTCTGTTGACAGAGTACGGTGTGCACAATGTGTACACAATGCACAATATTGTTTTATTTTTGAAAATTTTCCCACAGCCACTTACTTTTAAGATGATGCACTTAGCACATATTGACACCATGCGTGTATTGTACATGTGGTGAGTACATTTTCCTTATAACAATGTGGTGGCTGCAAGAAGTTTGTATGTTGTAAGCACGGTGTAAGTACTTGCAACATGCACAGCTTACGATGCACGCAACCACTCATGGTCAGGTGTATCGTGCGGACAATGTAATTACCTTCTCACCAGGCTGTGTTCATCCACTGCTGGACATAGCCCTCTTCATGACTTTTTTTCCACTGTTTTCTGTCCTGTGCCAGTCTGGTCAATGTATTTCCTGCATATGATGTGATGTCATCCCTCCACCTTCGTTTCTGTCTGCCTCTGCCTCTCTTCCCCTTTCTAGGTTGCCACTCTGTCATATGCTTTGTCCAACTATCATAATTTCTCCTCATAAGGTGCCCTGCCCATCTCCATTTAGCTTCTTTGATTTTGAGGATGATGTCTTTAACTTGTATTGTTTCTGATTTTATCCCGGATTGTAATATTTAGCATTCTCCTTTCCATGGCTCTTTGGGTAACAGTGAATTTCTGTTTTAACTGTTTTGTTGTAGTCCATGTTTCAGCCCCATATGTCATTGTTGGGATGACACACTGATCAAACATTCTCCTCCTAATTGACATAGGTAATTTCTGGTCACACAGAATGTCCTTGTATCGTCCAAAACAGCTCCAACCAGACTTTATTCTGATCTTAACTTCTTCTCTGGTGTGTTCATCTAACATCACCGTTTGACCCAGGTATTTGTACCTGTCCACCTTCTCTATTACATCATTTTCTACTGTTGTGATTTAATCTGACTGAAAGTTGTTCATATATTTTGTCTTTCCGTTATGGATTTTTAAGCCAATCTTCTTGCTTTCTATGTTGAGGTTGTTGATTTGTATTTCCATGTCTTTTACTGATGAAGTGATGAGTGCTACGTCATCTGCAAAGCGCAGGTCAGTTAGTTTCTTGCCATCCACTTTGCCATTGTACTTACACCCTACAATAAATATACATCCTTCCTGCATTTGCCACCATATTTTTTAGCAAAAGTGTAGCGAACATGGCCTCTCTAAAAAATGTGTGAACATGAAATGCACGATGGTTTGTGACCACTGCTTTAGGTGGCAACAAACTGTTAAAGTGCTTTGACTTGAAGAGTTGAAGAAACTGAAACACAGCTATTTGCTGGAGAGGATCGAATTTGCGCAACTAACAGGGCAGGGCTATCAGAGAGCAGAAACAATGACGGAATTTGGTGCATAATGTTTTCTTTTTTTTCCTTCTCCTTCTCCCCCTCTTTTCTTTTTCTTTTCTTCTCCTTCTTCTTACACTTTTTCATTTGACACAGCCCTTTCCCTGGGGTGCAATCCCAGTTTAGTATACTTTATAAAATATATTAACCCCGGGGGGAGGGGTAGTACAAAAGTGATTACGGGGATGTGCCACAAACTTGGGTAGCAAAATCAGGTTGTCTGGTACGCTAATGGGTCCTTTTTCTTTGAAAAATGTGGTATTTGGATGGGTCTACTTTTCACAATTTTTTTTCTAACTTTCAAACAAGAAACAGGAAATTTGGGCCAAATTAGTGTAATTTTTCAAACAATTTTTGAATAAATTTGACTCAAAATTTCGCATTTGGTATATGGATGGGTCCCTTTTTTCTTCAAATTGGTATATACATGGGTGGTACTTGAAATTTCCCAGCGGCACACCCCTACCAAAACCAATCTTGAGTAGCCCCCCTCCCCGGGTATTTATTATCAACAAGATACTTTAATCTTGTTGATAGCACATTTATGTCAACATTAATTAATGATAAAGATAACATATGTCCCCCTTCTAATCAAATAAACACAAACTAGTAAAACTCAAGAAGTGCGTTTACCTTAAATATTTGTCCAATCTATCTCAGTTCGGCGGAACTCACAGTTTGGATACGTATCCGAATTCGGATACTCCGTATCACAATTCGGTTACCCGTACCCGAATTTGGATTAAAAACAGCTGAAACAGGATATCAGCTGAAATGAATATTCAGCTTTGCCACGCACCATACCGGTATGTATAAAAGTGTTCAACAACATTACCATCATTTGTCATCTAAATTCTAAGAAAGTTAAGGCCAAATTATTTTGCCTTCTGTGATAAGAAGCTATCAGGACATGTTTCGAAGCTGTTCCGCTGGAATTGCACAGATGAAAATGACATTTCCACAGATACATTATCATAAATGCAAGAAAGATGTTGTACATGTACTTGCCAGCTTGCGCTATCGCTTTGTTTCCTGCGCCATGATAGGAGTATATCAGAATTCAAATACCTCTCCATATCCTTATTCTGATATGGGTATCACAGTTTGGGTACGAAATGTACGTTGGTATCCGAATTGTGAGTTCAGTCGAACTGATCTTCATTCAAGTATGGTATCTACTTCTCTATAATTATTTAAGTCATATTTTATTTAGTATTCATACACTCTGCGTTAAGTACTCGTTGAAATTGTCAATCGAATTGGACAGTTGGTAACTTATATGCATTCTTTAATCTCGTCTAGTTGCACGCTGCGTATCGCAAAGTGCGTTGTACAACTCCAGGTACGCGTACGCGTAACATGCTCACACTTGTATGGCAAGTCTTATTTTAAAAGAAAGGTAAATCTAAATTACATTGATTAACATGGACGATGGATGGTTGTATTTTCTATGTTTTATTGAAATAGGCAGCATCACTCTTGTGAATTTGTTCACTAATTAAGTAGCACTATAAAGTAACCACATGCACACTATAATTTTTATTATATATATTTCTTAATAAAGTAGCTGTACATTATAATTTTTTGTAATTGTAAATCACACACACAAAAAGAAAAACTTCAAAATAATTATAACAAAAACCATATACTTAAAATCTTTTGATTGGCATAACATAGGGAAATAATTGGGTCGATCAATCAGGATTCACCATAGAATAGTGTTGAGGTCCCGATCTAAAAATTTCCCAGGTATTCAACTTACGAAACCATCAAAAACTGGATCATACGATAAACCTGCAAGTAAGATCAGACGGCGAACCACGTGGTTGATCAAAAATTAAAAGATCGTTTTTTATCTGTTAAGAGTTTTTATCGGGACTTTTGTTGCATTGTAGTAAGATCTGATGTTTATTAAATGATTTTAAATTGCTTCTAAATAATAGTTTTCTTTGCTTTGTTTTGCAAATCAACAGAAAAGTTAAATATTTGTTTCCAAAATGTTGAACCATTTTCAAAGGTGAGCAAATTTCTGTAAATTTCCTCGCCCCATTCTGCCTGTCGATCGTACCACTGGAGCGAGATTTAAAGTTGAATTTAATGCAGATAAAAGGCAATTTTGTATTGTTCTGTGTTTATTTATTCATTTATTTATTTGAAAATCATTAACCCTACATAAATTTACATCACAATAGGAAGGTAATGACATTTTCAAGACAATTAAATTTTTCATACATATCGAACCACTTATAAAAACTAATCACTGGTCTTTTGTTTTGCGAATTAGACATTTGTCCTCTCATGTTATCTAGTGAAGAAGCTGAACTGAAAACAATAAGACGAAAAACTGCTTATAAAAGTAATAAACAAACAACAACAAAACATGAAAATCGTGCATCAAAATATTTATTTTCTTTCAAATACACATCATTCAAACAACAATTTTTCAAGTCCATCACCGTCTGGAAAAGAGAAAATCCATTGGTGCACCTTTTATAAAAAGGAATAAGAGAGCAATTGCAGCACACACATGGAAGAAGTAGTTCCAAAACATCGATTTACTTGACGAGATTTTTATAAAATACAGCAAGTATTCTTGGAAAACTTGTTAAATTACAAGTAACTAATGATCTTACAAACTCAACATTGTGATTTTAGTTTGGGTTCTGATTTATTTTAAAATTTTTAAGACACTTTAAATAGGCATAATACTTCAAGTTGCGTATTTGGGTTCTGATTTATTTTAACGTTTTTAAGACACTTTAAATCGTCACAATACTTCAAGTTGCGTATTTTGAGGTGCGGCTTATACGGCGGTGCGGCTTATTATATACGGCGATAGTTGAATCTTATTTGTTGACTTTTCCGGGGCTGCGGCTTATATTCCGGCCGGAAATTACGGTATTTTTTTTTTTAAATTTGTCAGGTATTGACACAGTGTTGTTAATAAAGAACCAATAATTGTGTGTTTTGATTGGAACTGTGTGTATTTGGAACATGAAAAGTATGATTTTTTCTCTGAAAAGTAACAAATTCAGTTGGAGCTCATTATTGTCTATGGTCGTTAAGTTTAGGCAATCAAACAATCTTTCTAGGCCTTATGGTTTCACAGGTAAAAAATGACCAATTGTATAAAAATATAAATCATTTATAGAGTGCAAAATGTTCTAGTTGTATGAAAGCAATATATTAACTATATAAAATATCATCTTTATTAGATTTTTTTTTACATTGCCACAATTGTGCCATAGATTTTCTAATTCATGTGAGTTCCATAATTTAGATCTGTTCTATTTTTGTTTGTTTTTTAAATTATATTTGAACATTACATTTTTCCCCTTTTATTAAATATTTGTAACCATCCACCACAAACATGCAAAGCCAGGTGCTTGGGAACAATTGAAAACGTCAAAGCAACAAACATTCACAAACTAGCTCTTTGCTTCAGATTCTCCTAAATGTTTTTAATGAGATGAGTAGGCCTAGGCCTATCTGTTAAATTGAGAACATTTAGAATTTAATTCATACGCTTCCATGAATAATTTCGTTGTTGAAAGGTATTCGAACACGCTACAGAGTTGTTCATCACGAATCAACAACTCTGCATCCGATGCGTCAGCGTATTTTTATCACACGAGGGTGGCTTCAGGTTTTACGCCACCAATTATATACCGTCCATGACTAGATTCAGTGTTTATTTCCAAAATCGAGGTCGTCTTTACCAGCTTTTTTCATGTGGAGCGATGGTGGCTAAGCAATGGGGATGGCCAGGACATGTTATATTTTTACCTTTAGCCCTTGCCACCTCCCCTGCTTTACACAGCTTGCTTTCCTGGTTGTAACCTGATTTTTTGTCCTTTGTCAAGGACGTCCCACGCCTGTGTTGCCGGCGAAAAGGGTATGTGCCCACGGCCACTCTGCAAACTGTTGTTGTATTGCCGGTCGCCTTCCACAGGTATCAGAGTTTCGGGGTCATAACCCCCATAGTGTAGCACGTCTTTCAGTTTGGATCTGTGGTCCCTCATGTCGCTCTCGTTGAGCCGACAAATCGTGTCGCCAACGAAACGCTGTTCAGTCATTTTTGCATTGCCGACGGCGCTGGCAAGGTTTTTCCCATGGAGGAAAACAGCCGCTGCGAACGACATCATTCCTACCGCGAGAGCACGGTTTGGCTCTGCACATTTACGGCCCAGCGATGCACTTGGTATCTCGCGATATAATTTGTGCTTTGTAGAAATGAATCGGCATGAGTTGCGCACAGAGTCCCCACTTCTCTTTGATGTTTTACTTGCAGTTGCTGGTCTTTGTTCTTTCTTGGTTTAGGCGTGCAGATAATGCTGGTTTAAATAGTTCTATGTCGGTGATGCTGATAATGTTTTCTGGTAATGAGTTCCATTCAATTATAGTTTTTGGGAAGTATGCGTGTTTTAAGCAGTCCTTTTTACTTTGATAACGTTGATAGGCTTGCCTATTATTATGACGGGTGGGGCATTGGACCGGCAGTAGGAATTTCTCTGCCGGTATGGCTACCTGACCTGTACGGATTTTTTGGAACATTGTAAGACGTGATGCCATCCTTCTCGTTTGCAAGGGTTCCCATTCAAGTTTATTTAACATGGAAGTGACACTACTCTTCTGGTTGTAGTCTCTGCAGGCAAATCTTGCTGCCTTTTTTTGGACAGCTTCCAGTTTTTTCCACCAAATTTGATGACGTTACCCTGACAATGTGAAGATTGGAATGATGTTCCATCAAGCATTCTTGTATTGCATCAACTGTAGTGGCCAAGTGGACTGTAGTGTAGCCACTGATCTGCTCATTCTCATTTTGTTTTTTCATAATTTCTTCAACAAGTGAAGTTTCCTCT
This sequence comes from Ophiothrix spiculata, assembly GCA_000969725.1. Lineage (NCBI taxonomy): Eukaryota > Metazoa > Echinodermata > Ophiuroidea > Amphilepidida > Ophiotrichidae > Ophiothrix > Ophiothrix spiculata. Next base: position 21,906 of record JXSR01S017524.1, read on the forward strand.
TCTTTTGGTCTCAGCACACCACCAGGAGAGTGCTTGACGGGGGTTGCATACAGTTTTGCTGCTCAAGGTTATATCTGCCCATCATCATCAGCATCAAAAGTTTTATCGAACTGCTGCTTGCTTATTATTTCAATAGGCTGACTGGTCTCCTTTGATTGTGCTTCTGTTTGCCAGGTAAGCCCTTTGTTCCATGGAACCCCTGATTTTTTCAATCTGCCTGGCTTACTCTTTTATAGCCTTTTCCATGGTGCAATTCACACGATACAGACTGTGCCCTGTGCCAAATGTTTTGGTAGCAACATGACAAACAAGCGTGAATTGTGCATGGTGCATAGTAACTATAGCAACAGGACAACAAAAAGCACCAGTAGTTAATTTAGTAATTTAGTGGTGTTTGTCTAAAGTTTTAGGTTGTATTTTAGTGGCTTGCGTCTGTGATTCCAATGTAAACATGGTTAATATTTGTATTTTTTGTCAAATTTTCATATTTTTGCATCTCATTAACAGTCGTCTTTACCAGCTTATTCCTAAAATAAAGATATGAAAAATCAGAAAATGTGATTTACTTGGTCATTTTTTATTTTAAATGTGTTGTTTAGGTATCTGTGTTATCAGAAAGATATAAAAGAAGCAAAAATCCCAATATTTTTGAAGATTAATGTGTCTTTATTTTTCTCCCCAGGTCTGAATGGACAAACTGGCAGCACCATGGATTTCAGTGGGGGACGGGGTTAGACTCCAATTCCAGGCTGCTTACCGGAAAAACAAGCCGGACACCCCAGGTAAATTTGGCCATTTTTTAGTGGTTTTTGATATGAATTTTGAGAAAAAGGACATTTTAGGTGATGGTACTCAAAGGAAATATGTGAAAATCATGGTCAAATCGAAATAATTTACATATAAAAACCAGGGCCGTACGAAGGCATGTAAGTAAAGGGGGACAAACACATGTACTGTCCTGAAATTTATGTTTCGTCCCGATGTATATCGGGATGTATGTCAATTTGTTTGTAATACTTGCATAGCGTGCAAAAATTTTGCTAATTTTAGCCAAAAATCGATATGAAACCTTGATATTTGTGCTAATTTGGCTTATTTTGACTAAAAGTTATCGGGACAGTATTCTTGGGACAGTAAAAGTGGTAAAATATTGTCCAGATATTCTAATATTTGTCCCGCCAGCGTCCAGCTTTTTCGAGCCGGGGGGGGGGGGGGCGCCCCCCTGCTTCGTATGGCCCTGGTAAAAACATTGGAAAAGCAATTGGTGTAATTCCATCATGGATGAATCTTTGTTGATTCGTGATGAACAACCCTGTAGCGTGTTTGAATACCTAAATCTTTAATTTTTTAGAATACATATGTTCACATCCTATGGCAGTAAGGATGGTGAAGGAGTAGCTAGAGTACCCCATGTCAAGAAAAAGCGTAATTATTTTAACTGTTAATCCAAAAAAGCGTAATTATTTTAACTTTGGATCCAAAAATAAGCGTAATTATTTTAACTGTGGATCCAAGCAAAAAGCGTAATTATTTTAACTGTGGAGCCTTTTTATATGAAAAATTACTTGACGGGAATAAATTACTGTATAGCGGAATATTTTGGCGGGTTTAATTTTTCGCGATTTAACCCGTTCTGGCTTCTTCAGTGGGTTTTAAATTCGCGTTTTCAAGTTTATACATATTATTGAGGTCAATGTAAAAACATTATTTTCGCGGGGTATAAAATTCGCAGTTGACCGATTAACCGCGAAAAGCGCGAAAATTAAACTCCCACGAAAATTTCCCGCTATACAGTACTTGGAGTCAAGGAAAATTAGTTCAAAATATTGCGCCTAAAGGATTTTTTTAAGCAACCTATCAAATAAGGAGTATATTTTGTAATGTCTCACTTACATTAGACTGGTACTGCACATCCCCTGTACTATGACTGCCATAAGGTATCAGTAAAAAATATTTGTCAATATATTACCATCACCCAATACAATTGTTAAGATTGTATAGTTAACATGATTATACCAATTTTGCAGCATACAGCATCAATATAAGTCATGTAAATCATTTAAATGTCAGCCATCTCTGTGGGTTGTGTACAGTAATCTTGTCAATTTGAGCCTGAGTAATCCCTTTCAGAAGCATCTTGGGGATGACAAAGAGCAGGATGTGTGAATATCCATGGCCGCCATATTTCATCTAGAAATTACAAACAGACAAAAAACAAAAAAAGTTGCAAACAGAAAAAGCAAATCAGAGCTTTGCTTTTATTGTGCAAACTTTCACTTTGGGTTGATATATGTGAGTCAAAATATGAGAGTTCAATTTACACAACCAAGAAATTTTACTTACAAAAAGCAACGTTATCAATAAAGCAACCAACATTGCATCGCTTCAGACGGGGTTGTGATGTAGACCTTGCTTCAAACCAATTCACTAAACCCATTTTCGCCAAATTTTTCGTTCAATTTCTTGTCTGTTAAGCTTACTTAATGGAGATTTATATGCAGTTTTAAGCTTTTTTAAAAAATAAGGTTGGGTCTACATTATATGTCATATTTTCAGGTCACAAATGGCGCAAATGTATAAAAAGTTGATCGCATTTGTGAAAAAGAGATCGCCAATGCAACCAAAACAGTTGTTATGTACAGCGTTGGTAACTTGGTACTAAGAAGAACATGGTCTGTGGATTGTCGATGCTTGCTAGTTTTAGTTCTGGATCAAAAGAAGATATCAGGATCTTCCCATCATGCCTTGCTTCCAATGGCATTCTTTGTACAGGTTTTAATGAGAGGGTTTAGGTATGAAACATAGCACAATCATCAGACCTCATCCCAATTGTGCATTTCAGATAAGTTTCATCCCTAAACCCTCTAATCACAACCATACAAAAATTCACATTGGAAGTGAAGCATGATGGGAAGGTCCCGATGTCTTCTTTTTTCTGGATCATTGGAAATCCAATCAAAATGGATCACTATACAGCTTGCATGTGTGTAAACTGTAAGTTCAATTACACCAACTATGAAAAATGGTACTTTTAAATTGGTACCACTTTCGGGAATCGGCAACATTTTTTGTTCATGTTCCCGAGTCCCGACATTCACGGGCGGGACTTGATTTCCCAGGTCCCGATCCCAACGTTAATGTGTAATATTGGAAACTAGCTCAAGCTTTGTTCCAAATACATGTGCCAAATTATGAAATCTCCCAGATTTGGTTTGAGCAATTGTTAATTAAAGCTGTGTGAGATAGTATACAAAATGGTTCCCTCAAAGATTTTTGAGCTTGCGCAAATCATTCAAACAATTTTGTCAAAGTTGAAAAAGTACTTGCACCAAAATCATAAGCCCAGGCTGGACATTTTCTGCTTTAATTAGTCATTTTTAACCAATCAAATGACAAGAATTATGAGGTATATAATTATAGCTTTTTTTACTACAGCAGCAAATTTAATTCACTTACCAACTGACATTTCCTATGGATATCATGCGCCATCACCATCTTGTCCTCGTATCCCGCATCAACAAGGTCTTTGAAGAAAGCGATTCGCTGTGCATCGCTAAGAAAATCCACCTCAGGTGCAAGTTGGTAGAAGGAATGCTCCCAACCAAAAAGATCAAACTCGATGTAGCTGCCTAGCTTGGCAAACTCTAAGAGCTGTTCTGTGGTTGATATACATCCTGTCGAATATCAACATAGAAAATGAAACAGAAGAATGGTCAAATTCATGCTAGCTGGTTAATACCTCTATAAGTCCCCAAAAGAAGTTGTTTGGTTGTCCTCCATTGCCTGTCCCTATTTTTCGAAACTGGAAAAAGTTTTTACTGTACAAAGTATACCACACCTTATTTTCAGATTTCCAAAAAGAGTGTTTTCTTTGAGAATTTTATCTTTTGAAAATATTTTGAAGTTGTTGTTTTCATTTTGTTTACATTTTAATACTGTTTTTAAACTTGTATAAAGACATTTTTAAAGTACAGTACACTTATTTAAATCATTATAGAGGCCATAATTTGGTGTAGTTATGACTTACATTTGAAAAAAAATCTAATTTTTTTTTTAAATCAGCCCGCCCACTCTTGCTCAAAAGTATTTGTGGAGGACAACCAAACAATCCAATTTTTTTGCCTAATGTGTTGCAGTAAAATGCATATATTCACACAGTTCAGTGTATAGACAGGGTATTTTTAGGTGGGTTGGACCATCTATTATGTATTTTTTTAAACCTAAGGCTAACCTTCCTACGGTACCCCATTTGATTTGATTTACACTGTACTTGCATGACATGCATTCCCCACGGAGTAGTCTATTTTTACATGTCACCATCGGCTTAACGTGACTTCTGAACTACGGAGCAAGTAGAGTAAAAATTAAAAAAAACTACTAGGGATTTATAGTGCGCTATGTGGCCCAAGTAAGCTCCATTCCACACCAAGCATCATTTCAGGTTCTGGGACAACCTCTAGGGGCGCTGAACCTTGATCAGCCCACATACGCACCATCGCTCCCTGATTAGCTCCCCGAGTTTCGTACGGGTTTCCACAAGACAATTAGCAGTTAGTTCCTTGTCCAAGGGAATTTCAAGCACACTCATTTTTTGGCACACCAGCGGGGTTCGAACTCGGGACATTTCGCACCGCAAGCCAGCGCCTTGCCGATTGAGCTAACTTGACGGCTAGAGTAAAGTTTCTTGCCCAAGGAAACAAGGAGACGAAAACCGCCGCTTGAACTCACAACCTCTGTATTACGAGACCCATGCTACAGCTCGGCCACGCTCCCCTCCAACTTTCTAACAAAAATGGACTTTTAAGGCAGATAATGGAGTAGTCCCCTCCCTTGACATTAGGCCCATTCTATATGATTTTCGTAAGGTTGTATGTTATATCCAGAGTGGTCATCCAACAGAGACCATTTTGGTCAGTTAAAAACATATGTGTGGCAGCATGGGACACCATTCACTTGGTCATTTTCTAGCAATTTTGATTTTGTATTTGGTAGTAAGCCAATGGGAAGCTAATTTGTAATGTGTTACCTTCTACTTCGATGGAAACTAAATATCAAAGCACATGTACATAGTTACCAGGTGTCCCCCAAAATGGAGTACCCGGAGAAAAACCTGTGGAAGCGAGCATGGACTGAAAACCAAATGCACATAAAGCGACAGGCGCGGGGCTCGAACCCGGGACCTCATTGGTGCAAGGCGAGGGAACTAACCATCCAACCCGCTCCCCCAGTTATGATATGACAATACATGGTGGATCAATACGATCTACATGGTATACAATTGAATAAACTAGTAATTCACAACAAGATAGGGGCTTCAGTTTAGAATTTAATATTAATTCTACATGTAAATTGAAACATGGTGGGGAGGCCAATGAACTGTCACTTGGGAGCAGAACTGGAAAACTGACTTTGAACTATCTTTTTCTGAAATTTAAGGTCATATGACACTTTACTCAAAATCAGCAATAGCAACTTCAAACAGGTTTTTCCATGCCGCCATCAAAGCAAGTTTTAACATAAACAAGTTTATAACTGGTCTTCTTATCTATATTTTCAAACTATCTCCACATGTTTATTCTCATGGTACAAAATAAAGCAACTGTTACTTTATTGTTTTTAAGGTCAAGTTAATCATTTGCTTTTTTGCCAATGATATATCTGATGCATTACATCAAAAGGTACATGTTTGGGTCCAAAATCAAAATTGAGTTTTTGGTATGACTGGAAAGCTTGTTTAGCAGTCAAGTTAGCTCAATCGGTAAGACGCTTGCTTGCGGTGCGAGAGTTCGAACCCTGCTGGTGCTAAAAAGTTGAGTGTGCTTGAAATTCCCTTAGACAAGGAACTAACTGCTACAATAGATAAAATGATGAACGACCTTAGCTGGGATAGACTTGATGAGCGCTGGAATCATCAGCTACTTGTTATGACTTTTAAATGTTTAAAAGATATTGCTCCTCAGTATCTTTAATCTATGTTCACTTTTACGCGTTCAACTCATACCAAAAACACAAGGAGTAGACTAAATAATATTCTTATTGTACCATCATGGAGCATTGCTGCTGGTAGAAGAACATTCCACTATAGAGCTGCTTCCCTTTGGAACAAACT
>JXSR01S017524.1:71597-82240 GCA_000969725.1 Ophiothrix spiculata
AAACAGGCATTGTTGCAATATGATATACAGTTGCCGGCATACACTTGACGACAATATAAATTCTATCCACGAAAATAGGTTTTAACTTTTTGTCAATCTGCCCAACAAAGTAAAAACACAGTATGTGCACTGCAGATATATTGCAGGATATATATTACCATTTGTTTTAGCACTTGTTTTGGAAAAAGAGTACTTAAACAAGTGCTTTTTACTTTACAGTGTGAATTGAAGTGAAATGTTATGTTTAATGGAAGTATCTGCTATGTTTTATGAATGCACATACTACATTTTTACTTTGTAGGGCAGCTATCAAACACTGCTTACCATGGAATTGAAGGCAATGCTTGTAAGGGTACAAATGTATCTGGCCTGCTCCGACTCGAACCACTAAGAGAAAAAAAAAACATAGAAAACTCATATAAATAGACATATCTACATATTAAAGGATACTTTATACAAATATAATGGTCGAAAAGCCCGGGGTAACTGTCACTGGTGTCCGGGTAACCACCTGAGTTCCGCAGATTCCAAAGGTTACCCTACATGAGACCACAAATGACAAAAATGGGTGAAATGATACCCTATCTGTGACCATAAATCTACCATATCTGTTCGAATGGATACCCTATCCAGGGCCATACCTGTTTAAATGAATACCATATATCTGAAACCATATGCAAAATGTAACGAAATAACTATTATAAGAAATCATAGGTAAAATGTAACTGTACACCATTTCAACACTTTTAAGAAGTATTTCTAGGTAATTGAAGCACTTTTATTGTCAATTAAGGGCACCATTGTCATTAATTCAACCATTCTTTCTTACTTTGATTTTAAACCTATCAGAGACTTAAAAGCCAAATTTGATCCACTATGTGAGACCTACAGACTACCAGGTCGATTTTGATACCCTATATTGCAAGTCTCGAGACCTGTTCAGGTCTCACCTTTTTGGTAACGCGGGTGGTTACCCGGTCAAAATACCGTTATCCCCCCGGGTGAATTATAGCACAGGAACATGATCATGAACAACAAACATCTCATATTTTTTAGTTCTCACAACATGGCGAAAAAACACACATCCTATTTATAACCAAATGGGCCTACAAATGGGGTACTTTGAAAGCTTTTTTTTCTTTGTAAGGGTACAAATGTACCTGGCTCGAACCACTGAGAGAAAAAAAATGTTGGAACTCATAAATAGACAGATCTACGTAAGGATATTTTATACAAATATAATGACTGAATAGCACAGAAACACGATCACAAACAACACAACATCTCACGTACAGTTTTTAGTTCTCACAACATGGCGAAAAAACACACATCCTAATTATAACCAAATGGGGTGCTTTGAAAGCTTTTTTTCAAACATCTCACAAGTGAGTATCTAGTAATTTTATGTTATTGGCTCTTCATAAGTCATATTTGGGATTCAAGTAAACTTATTTTCTTCCCAGGACAGAGTCATCCCAGGCAGGAATAGTCCGATCCTAGGACCTTTTTTCTATGTTACACTATCCACAATCTTAATCCACTATAGCGTTCAACATGTAGTATCATATCATTATACCACTCACTAGAAAGCCTGAGTTATGCATAGCAGACAAACCGCCCCTCCCTTTCCGGAGGGGGGGAGGGAGGGGCGGTCACTGGACTATGCGATCAGTCGGCTATGTAGAATAGTGGGTTTGTACTGTTGTTAATTACAAGGAAAAAATCAAGGTCCTAGGAACGGACTAGGCAGGAATGGTATTCCTGGGATTTTCTAACAACCTTAATCTGAATCCAGAGGATGACTTGAGCCCTTCCCACAATACATAGTAACAGCTAAGTGAGCATGAATGGAATATTCATTGCTCTCACTGTGGGTAGTTTTGAGCTATTGATTTCAAATTTTGAATGGAATTATTGGAAGTACTTAAAACACCCTCTGATCTGCATCAAACTCACCCAAAGTTAACGACGGGTCTCGTTGAGCCATAGAGATGAAACTGAGGCGAGTATTCTACCACCTGATAACTCTTGTCACCCGGTGATGCCGCTGGAAACTGGTCTCTTCTTTGAAGCTCTGTATAAACTGAATTATTAGAAATAGGATTTACACAACAGTCAAATCAAAATGGCAGCGAGTCCTGGTTCTAGTATATAAGTTCCTAACTGAATATTAAAGAAAGATCTAGGACCCCATGGAAATAAGCTTCATTAGAGGCTTTCTTGGGTTATCCTTGGCTATCAGCCTCAAGAATTCTTTCTTTCTTTTTTTCCTTGGTATAAAATGAATTATTAGAAAACTCATTGGAGTACGTCACAGGTGTACTGTAAAAGTCTTCATGGAAGTTTTAGATATGAGGATTTTTCAGTTCACTATTTGAAATGGCTTAATATTTGGAATTGCTTAAATCTGGTAATTTCGTAAGGATAAATTGATCAAAACCTGGCATTAATTAATTTGGGCAATTTTTTGTGATGTAACAAGCTAACTTATTTATCCATGACCACTTCAATAATAGAAGTCCCCATTTTCTACCTTTCAAACCAGCGTTCCTGCTAAAGTTTTTAACCTTTTACCAATTCTGCCCTACAAAGTAAAAACGCAGTATGTGCATTGCAGATACATTGCAAGTTACTTCCTTTTCCCTTGGAGAAATCCTACACAAATGAGCAGACGACCAAAGCGCTTTCATAACTAAAAGCAGTATCTGCTATATCAAACATGCGCTGATACAACTTTTTTGCATGGGAATGAATTGAAGTACAATTGCACGTCTAATGGCTGTATCTGCTATGCTTTATAAGATGCACATGCTGCATTTTTACTTTGTAGGGGAGAATTTCCCCAATTTTGACAAAGTTGAAGAGATACTTGCATCACAATTACATGCTGAAGCTCAAAATTGGCTAAATAAACCCCATCTTTTTCATATATTTTCAGAAACCTGTTGCGCCAATTTTTCTGCCTATTGCACCAATGGCGCTCCATATTACGGCCTTAGCAGGAATACTGTTTTGGACTATATTCTCCTAATTTTTGAACTAGAAATATACTAAAATTGTAAATGTGCACCTTAGGAAAGTTCGCTGTTCACACTGCTTGGTACCCATGCTCATCAGAAACTTTTTTCTTTGAGCGGCCCCTGCAGAGAACGTGATTTCCTTGGTGGGCGTTTGGCTAGCTTTGTGGATGAGATTTTTTTCTCGAGTAAATTGACATCCCCCCATTGTGATAACCTGACATTCCCAGGGGGGGGGGGACAGATACCTACTTTTCCTATTTGTGCCATACAGCATAGAGTGAGTGATTTCTTTGGTGGACGTTTGGCTAGCTTTGTGTAGGAGATCTTTGTCGTGAGTAAATTGACATCGCCTCCCATTTTGATAACCTTCTGGGTAGAATGACCATTCTTGAGTCGTCTGATTTAGTCGGCCTGTATAGTAAAATGTTAAAAATATCAATTGGCATATGATACTGTATAAGTGGTATATTTCGCCCTACATTTATTTTTGTGCTTTATACACTCAAAAATAAATGGAAGTTGCGCAAAAATGGTATGCATGCGCCACTGCACGTAAAAAATATAATGATCGCAAAAAAAACATGCAAAATTATTCAAATATTAGCCGTGCATGAAAATTACTGAGCACAAAAACATTGGGAATTGATAATCACTCGCATACTTGTAACACAGTACTCTGCTTACACACAAAGTGGTCTTTATATTCAAGTTATTTTCTAAAGATGATGACTTAATTATTCGCCGGTTCGCACACACATAGATTTTGTGATATGAGTTAACATCTATGAAAATTTCTATTGAGATATTTAATTGTAAAGAACAAAATGTTAAAAATAGCAGATTGAGAAAACAATAAAATACATAAAAAATTGAACAACCGATTTCGCTCTCAAAAGCTACATTTTCTCCCATAACTTTTGAACGGAAGCTCTGATTGATATCTCAAACAAAAACTATCTGAAAGGTAATTTTTAAATTTTTAACCTGAAGTTTTTATTTTTTGCCTTCTAAAGGGGTAATTCCACCTTAAGCATTTTCTATTGTACTTCTAAATGCCGGGTGAATCAGGTAAATTGTGAAATGTCCCCAAACCAATACGCCGACAATCTTTACCGAAATTTTAGCCCAAACACAGTTTTGCCTATAAAACTAATAAGCCGTGACATTAGCTCCTCCAATTCATATACTAAAAAGCGGGCAATTTGAATTGTTGTTTAGGATGGGTTGTAGTGCGCATCCATTTCACGCCTATTTGGGTGCATCGTTATGCTTTATCAGTGCATTGTGGGATTAAATTTCGGTAAAGAATGAGTTCCGGTTGGGAAACCCAGGATCGACGTATTCAATAGACATACCTGGAAAATATCTTCTTCTAGGTAGCGTGACCTCTGACCTTGGTTCTTCCTCTTTAATTGCACCAATAAATTTCAGTCTGGAGTCCCAGTCTAGTCCACCTCGTCTGTAGGATTCAAAAAGAATTACAAAGAGTTGCAGTGATTAAATTTTCGCAAATTTCAATCTTGAAATTAAAGGCATTAGCCATGATGGGTTGTATATAAAGACGACCTCTGCAATATTTTTGGCTCCCCGGGCCTTACCCCCCCCCCCCCAGATCCCAACCAGGCCTCAAATTGTGTTTTACTTTGAATGTTCTATTTCAATTGTCTTTGCATGTGGTTTCCGGTTTCCATTCCGGCTGCGTGCCATCCTGGGTTGTATATAAAGATGCCCCCCGGCCTTACCTACCCTGGATCCTAATCCTCAAATTGTGTCTTACTCGATCGGAATGTTCTATGTGGATTGTCTTTGCGTGTGGTTTTCATTCCGGTTGCGTTCCATCGGGGGTTGCATATAAAGACGACCCCCGGACCTTAACCCCCGCCCCCGGATCCCAATCCTCAAATTGTGTCTTACTCTGAATGTTCTATTTCAATTGTCTTTGCATATGTGGTTGCCATTCCGACTGAGTTCCATATGAGGGTTGTATATAAAGACGACTCCCCCCACTGGGCCTTACCCCCAAATCCAGGGTGTTTAAATATGACCCCACCACCGAAATCCTTACCCCCCACCCCTCCCTCCCGGATCTCAATCCACAAATTGTGTCTTACTCCGAATGTTCTATTCCGGCTGAGTGCCATGGGGGGGGGGGGGGGGGTTGAATATAAAGACGACCCCCCCCCCCCCAAGACATTACCTTCCAGATCCCAATCTTCTTACTCTGAATGTTCTATTTCAATTGTCTTTGCGTGTGGTTTCCATTCCGGCTGTTTTCCATCGGGGGTTGTATAAATAGACGACCCCCCTCCCAGGACCTTACCCCCCCGGATCCCAATCCTCTTACTCTGAATGTTCTATGTCAATTGTCTTTGCGTGTGGTTTCCATTCCGGCTGAATGCCATCGGGGGGTTGTATATAAAGACGACCTCTGCAATATTTTTCCTCATCGCTTCTTCTCTCAGGAAAATGACGTCTTTGCCGCTCTGAAAATAGACAAGAAAAATTTGGTGAACCTTGTTTCTTAACAAATCAGTGGCGGCGGAAGGTTAAAATTTAAGGGGCAGCTAATTTTTTTTGAGCAAAAATTAAAATGATTTGAGGAAAATTATGATATTGTTTTTTAAATTGTGAAAAAAATCTGTCAATCCGCTAATTTCAGCTACAAATTGTTAAAAAACCTTGATCATAAGATACCAAAACAGATGAATCCAAAAACACAATGAACTTTCGGTGCACTATATAAGTAGATTGGTAGACTGGTATTACCGGGGGTATAAGGCCCGGTGCAGACTCCACTATCGTATAGAATATTTTGCGTGGAATATTCTATGCTGACGACAAAATGACGTAGTGACTGAATACAACACACAGTTTTATTCGATGACCTACGTCATTTTGTCGTCAGCATAGAATATTCTAAGCAAAATATTCTATACGATAGAGGAGTCTGCATCGGGCCTTACAATAAAGAGAGAACTAGCAAAACAAGTGCAGTTCACACATCTGATCATTACTAGCTTTAACATAAGAAGATCACGGTACTATCTTCATATCCAGGCCCGTAGCCAGGATTTTTTCAAGGGGGGTGCGGAATTTTGAAAAGTGGACCATTTGGAGGAAAAATTTTCGTTTTGGTCGAACGAAAACTAATTTTATTGGTTTTGACAAAGTAACAAGCAAAAAAAAATTTAGTTTAGTATTTTAGTAAAAAACGACCTTACATCTACGGGTTTTGGTGCTTTAGGTGTTCTTTTGGTGGGTATTTAGGGAATTTTTGTGGACCTTTTTTGTACATTGTCAAATTTGGGGGGTGCGACGCCCCCATCGCACCCCCCTGGCTACGGGCCTGTTCATATCATGCATATGATATGAACAGATCTACGTTAATACACCGACACTGTTTGATCTCTGAAGAATGTGTGTGTAGAGGTGAAAAACATCATCAAGATTTCATCTTCATTGGAAATAAATGAAATCATCCGAGTCTTATTTTTGTGGATTTATTTTTAACGAAGGTAGCCCTAAGGTACTCCTAGTTCTATGAGTTTTCCGATGTCAAGGGAGGAAAGCAATGTTGTTCAATGTAGCCCTAAGGTGCGTTGCAAAATCAAGAACGCTCTCTCCATTGAAATGTGTGTGTTGCAAGGCTACCGAATTCGCTAAGCCACTAGTTCCAATAATTGTAACTCAGGACCAAGTGTCCAGAGTACAAGAAATATGTGGCATTATTGCCGTTTAAGCTTTCTAAGTTTTGACATGAAATAATTCAAAAATTAAAAACCCAAATAAATTTCTCTCAACACAGACAACATCTTTAAATAGTGTAGAATCATTACAAAACTAATTTAAATCCAAAAATGAAATTTATTACCCAAATTCTGGGTGTAAACAAAGATGAGGTTGTCAAATTCGGAAACCCAATGTTGCAGCATACAAGGTAAGTTTATGCCATAAAATCACACATTTTGATTCTAAATATTGATGAATCACCTACCATGAGATGCACAAGACTCTCAGCACACTGATTATAAAATTTGTGAACAGCTCCAATATTTTTGCTGAATTTGAGGTTTGGACTTAGTCCCAAGATGATCTGTACAGACATGCTTAATGGCAGTTTTTAACATAGCATTTTCCATGACTTGACACCAAGTCAAGTCATGGTGCCAGGACTACTAAGCCAGTGCCTCATTAGAATAGATATGAACGTATCTCTATCTCATATTGGTCACAGACTGGGACTAGTGTAGCCTCAACACAGGCCTTCCGATGTACATACATCTATTATAGGCCTGAGAGAATCTAGGTGAACATTTGGCAAGATTTGCTAAGTTCAAAGCCATGATTTCAAGAAATTGGAAAAGGTCAAAACAATTTGACCATCAAATAGGGAGGAGAAAACGTTCATTGACAAAAATGAGGTGATGAGAACTCGGATGATTTATATTTTGACCCTCTGCGTTTGGCTCCTGGTGGAGCGTTGCAGAGTAATACCAGTCAAAGTCAAAGAGGTACTTGATCATCTAAGGTCGCATTTTTTAAGTTGGGACCCAAACCCGTTACACGTGTGTTTTAGTGAAATATAGCCTCTTCTTATACAAAACCCTACGGATTTCAAAAATATGCATCTTAAGTGCATATAAGTATATTATATCCTGAAAGCTTATTGTGTCAGCAATTTCAAAATGTGAATATCAAGTCAAGCGTACAGGTTGGCTAAGAGTTATACAGGGTGAGACAAACAAAAATATCATTAAAATGATCGTCAATTATTTGACATCAAGACAAAAATAAGACTTGTATATAAAAAGTCAATGTTTTGAACACAGAGTTTAGCCTATTGCCCATACGTATATACCAGAAAAAAAGTTCATCATCAACATTGCATACATTATACAGGGTGTTAAAAATTTAAGGTTTTTTCCCAGATTGTAATGTTTATATTTAGTAAAGTGTATCATGTGCATAAAATTTAACACATAAGCACTATATTTAACATTGCTTAAATCCGATGAAACAAAAATAGATCTTATTTTTGTTATTTGAGTAATTTTATTGAGTATTACATACAGGGTGTCAAAAAATTAAAAAATGGGTCTTGCGTGATATACTTTAGAGTCCTTTTTGACGCTTAACATGCTTAATGATCTCTAACCTTGCGAATTGCTCTCCGCACGTGCAAGTAAACACAGTTCCAGTGTCAGAGAAAACTTCTGTTGGAAGGATTTCCAACAATCGTTGCATTTGTGAGATTGATCATAGTGTTGGCTGTTAATATGCCTTGTATAGAGTACATTCCTGTGCTCCAAAAATTTAGGATCTGTCTTGTGTATTGTTTTATGTTTCTCCAAGTTGAACTGACTATGAAACTCTTTTCCACATACAGAGCACTTAAATGAACAACGGTCTTGTGAATGGACTTTCAAATGTCTCTGTGGATTGTTAGTCCTTGAAAATGACTTGCCACAAATACAACAAATTTCAGCCATTTTAATTAATGATTGCACCTGCATGCAGATTTGAAAATATATGAATCTCAAGACTATATTATTGCGTGACCAAAATATGAAACTTTTTCTAAATGCCACACCCATGGCTTATCATTAAAATTGATTGATACAAAGAAATAAATACATTAATACAGTCCATGTTTCACTCCCAGAGTCAAAGGAAGTATAATTACAATTACTATAGTTGCCATCAAAACAATCAATATACTGGGCAAAATTTCCTTTTGCCTTGATAAGGCAGTATTATTTGTTTTGATGTATCATCAATTTCACACTCGACTGAACATCTTTTCGTATTTCCCGGATTTTACCAAAATGAAGCGAGCCCTCTCTTATATTTAATCCCGAATTTGAAACTTGAATTTTGTAACACATTATCCTTCTCTACCACCTCCTCATTTTCAAATCCTCCTCTTGTCAACAATTGATATAATTAATTTCTACTTTCCCCATGCCCGACGACCTCATTACCATTTCCTCAATCACCTTCTTGAACTAAAACATCCTCTTTTACCACTTCTTTGCCCTCAAATCCTCCTCTACCTCCTCTTTGATACCAATTCCTCCTCTACCTCCTCCTCCTCTACCTCCTCCACCACCCCTGGCTAATTATGTTTATCGAACCGTAGCTATTACTGATGAAATTATTTATTTTTTTATTCTTCTGGAAATGAAAGACCATTAATCAAGCTTTCAATTAAGCCCCAAATCAAGCACATTTTGGTTCCCATAGTGAAAATATACTAAAAAGAATGTATATTTTAGATAGAAATGTAACAAAACCACCTTTTATTGGGTCCCAACTTAAAAAATGAGACCCTAAATAATCCATACTTTAAAAAAGATCAACAAAAAACGGGGGAAAATCACTTACGGTACTGCAAATGCAGAAACTTGGAAAGAATTGTATTCTACAACATGGTCAACAAAAACATTTTCCATACGCTAGTAGTTCCGGAATCCCAAACGCTGAATTCTTCAAATGAGAGCGATCACTAAAACGTCTAGATCAATCAAACAAGCTCGAATTTTTGTTTGACTTGGCGAACTATACGCTAGTATACTTTTTATAGGATATGTCATATGAGGCACGAGTTCAGTGCAACTTTAACTTGAAAAAACAGAAAGTATTTTTTATGTACATGAAAGGAACTTTTTTTTAAAGATAAGCTTACGTTTACCTTGATATTTAAACCTGTTACCTTGCCTTAAAATCAAACTCCCACAGTGATCTCCGCCTCAGATTGCCACTTACCTGCCCGCCCAGGCTTCCCGATCTCTGTTATGACATGAAGAGCCATTAGCGATGAAAATGTATAATCTTGTTAACAACACATTAACAGCCCTGGAAGCTTTGTTTTACCGCACAAAACACAGGAAATTACCACACGTCAAAATATAAATCTGAGGAAAGACGAACAGGTGCATTCAGCAGTTGCTTGGAAACGGCGGCGGCGCTCGAGTGTTTACTTAGAGCGCACAACACTAAATAATTTACATTATTTTTTTCACCCGCGATAAGCATTTAAGTTCAAATTCCTAAAAAAACTACGAAATTGTACAAAATTAATAAGAAAAAGGGGGCAACTGAGTACCTGACCATTAAAGGAGCTTAGTCCGATTTTTCAAAATTGAATTTTCAATGTCATATGAAAGAAGACCACCCAAAAGATCTAAGTTTCAAATTTCAGCTAAATCTGTAACCGTTTTGATTTTATAGGCAACTTTGTATTTCAGAGCGCAAACTCTGTCCAACTGAGATTTTTTTGCATTGGAGTCAAGCTGTGATTCAATCCTCTTTCTGAAGGTCCTTTTCATTCACACTTGGACAAAATAATAAATTTTCTATACTGAGCAAGTTTTCCATCAGTAGTTTTATCATATAATTCTATGCAGTTGGTTCACTCAGTGTGCTGTTTATACGCTGTGGAAATATCAGTTTGAATTGAATGGTGGGAAGACTTAATTCACCCTCTGAGAGCCGAGCCGCCTATGTGTTACTGTGTAAAATTAATTATGGTTACCATAATTATAACATTTTCATAAATATCTCCAAAATGGAACATAACTCAGCCGTGAAATTTCACATGGGTTATGAAAAAAATATGAGCAA
>JXSR01S017524.1:88084-100070 GCA_000969725.1 Ophiothrix spiculata
TAATGTATGGTATTTGTATACATCAGATATGCTACAATGAGCAACATGTAGGAGTCGACAACTGGACCCTTTTGCCGCGGCGGTACACATATGACGATGTGAAATATCACTGGAGATTAGAAAAGTACGATGTCAGATTCAGATATCGGATATTGGTATCTGATATCGGTCGATACAGATTTCTGATAAGGATCAACCGATATCAGACAAGGAGAGGTACCTACCTCCAGAGAGGGGAGGGGTACCTAGGGGAGGGGTACCTACCTCGGAGGGGAGGGGTACGGCTAAAGGGGACTTTGCAACAAATCACTTTTCAAGAAACTGGTGAAAATAGGCAGCAGAAATAAAATAAGAATTTCCAAAAGATGAATGATAAAATCAAAATTGATATTATCTGCAAAGTCCCCACTTTTGGGGTGAGCCATCACATAAGATACTCTCACAAAGTTCAAATTTATGAGTTGACTATAAAATTGAATTCTATTTCAAGGTTTCGATTGATAGAATGTTATTCTGCAGTTTGTAAATTGACCTAAAAATCTGAAGCAGTTCAAACAAACAACAATAATTTGCTGCCAGTAGAGTTTCTGGACTGCGTGCAACGTGTAATAGCAAAAACATAGCTTCCAAACTTAACATGCCTGATATGAGGGGGTAACTGGGTTTTCTGACCGGGGAACCACCGGCAAATCAAACTCGACCTGGTACACTGCAAGTCTCACATAGGGTATCAAATTTGGCTTTTAAGTCTCTGATAGGGTATCAAACTATAAGAAAGAATGGTGGAATTACTGACAATGGTGCCTTAAATTGCCAATAACAGTGCTTCAAATACCAAGAAACACTTAATTTAAAAGTGTTATATGTGATGGCTCACCCCGAAAGGGGGACTTTGAAGATGTTGATTTTTTCATTTCATCTGTGGCAGCATTTTCTAAGCTTTTAAAATGATACCTTTTTTGTTGAAATTGATCAAGACGATCAAATGTTACCACAAAAAATCCACTGGAAATTCTTATTGTTTTCTTTATTTTTGCTGCCTATTTTCACCTGTATCTTGAAAAGTTTTCTGTCGCAAAGTCCCCCTTTTCGGGGTGAGTCATCACATATAGTGTGCAGTTACATCCTACCTTTGATTTCTTGTTATAATTATTTCTTCACATTTGGGTATGGGCTCAGATAGGGTATTTATTTGAACAGGTATGGTCCCATAGATAGGGTATCCATTCGAACAGATATGGTAGATAAATGGTCTCAGATAGGGTATCATTTCACCCATTTTTGGTCTCACATAGGGTCACCTTCGGAACCTACAGAACTCGGGTGCAATGGTTATGGCCTATATCAGTTACCCCCCCCCCCTTGGGTTATAAAGAACATACAAAGATTGACCTCACCATATTTTCACTTCAGCAGCTATTTATTCAAATTCTTCTTTCATAACTTTCCAGTCATTTTGTGAAAACAAGTCTCCTTCACAAAACAAAAAATTTGTCATTCTTTAAATAAATTGAACCCTGCAATTGATTTTTATATCAAAAGATGCAAATGTCTACTGGCTGCTAATATATGGCAAGAAAATATTATTAATTGAAACATGACAAAATGTTATTTTACAATTCATTAAAACACACCAGAATTTTGAAAATTACCAGATAAATCAAAAAATACAAATCAGTTTTATTTACAAAACACTGTACATTAGGATTTGTAAGGGAGAGTTATTAGACGAAGACTTAAATATCAAACACAGTATTATTAATAGTATAAGGGGCGGCTTCAAAACTCAACCGTCGGTTGTCTGCCGGTTCAGTGCGGTTGGCTATTGTTTATTCCGGTTGAACCGCCCAGAGTTTTGAAGCCGCCCCTAAGTTTTAAATTTTCCTACAATGCTTTTGGGGGTTACATTTAATAAAAAAATGATTTTTCCAGATTTCCTACAACATACATCATCAAAATATATTTGCATATCTAGCCAGGGATGTACCCAGTAGGTAAAAACAAGGAGGCATAAATCAATTTTGCCGACTCATAACATCGGAAGGTATAATTTCACAACCTTTTAAAAAATGTAGATAATTGTATTACTTCAAAGAGAATAAAATATGGTTTCAACTGAAACATTGCTTTTGAAACATGCATGTCCAATTTTGAAATTATGATATTAAAAAATCATGAAATATCTCAAACTTACTTAGTGCCAATGGCAACAGTGGGGCTCTCAAAAGAGAATAAATCTGTACTTCGCCTACCTAGATATATCTAGATTAAACTGGACTTCAGCAAATGATTGAACAAGCAAAAGTGACTGCATGTGTACATACACATAGTTGCATTATTTCCAGCATGCAAATACAAGCAACTGAAGGGAAGTCAAGATTGATGCGCTATTATACAACAACTAAATAAATCCATGTCACTTGATTGGTACATTTTGGGTCACGTGCAATTGGTCATTTGGTCGATTTGATTACTTCACCAACTGTGCAATAGTGCCATGCAAAAATTTCGATACATTGCACGGTTACCTTTTTTGGTAAGACGCAACATCAGTCGCGGGCGTAATTTTAAATATACGCTTGCACAGGATTTATTTAGCTGTCATATAAAACAAATAATGAATGTTTCTTATTAGTGTCAATTGAACAAATATTTCATGAGGTGAAAGATCAAATGCCCCATTCAACTCGGCTTCACCTCGTTTGAATGGAACATTTGATCTTTCACCTCATGAAATATTTGTACCAGTGCACTCATAAACATTCATTATTTGTATACCATGTGAACACAAACTGTACTTCCGAAATGTACATGAGGCTAGATTCATCTAATATAATAATGGATATTCATCTAGTTTTGACGCTCTGTGTAAAGAGCCCCATTATTGCCCCTTCAATGTGATGGCCACAAATATTGATATGGTTGAATTATCTTATTATTTACAATTATCAATTTTTTGAGAGTACATCGTTTACACTGTATTTTGGGAGTACATCATTTACACTGTATTTGTATAATATTGTTATGTGGTTTTAGATTATAGCAAAACCATGTAAAACTGCAGAGAGAAGTTTGGGCACACACTACTTACAGCTAAATATATAAATGTATACTTTGATCAACACTAAAAAGGCAAGTATTATGAATTTTCATTATCTGGGAACAAAAGTTAAAGGGGCAATTCATGATCCACTTTTCACACTTTTTTAGCTTATCAGAATCCTCAAGTGGTAAATGTTATGATCCCCAAACCATTTTTTCATATGTGCCTGCATTTTTGAGAAAAGTGAGAAAATGTGTCATTTTCTAATTATTGTCGGGGCCCCGACAGTAATTACAACACAGTAGTCTATGGGGATTTTCAAAATGATTATAACTTGGAAACGAATGGTCGGAATCAAGTGAAATTTTCAGTATATGTTTATGTTGTAATCTTCTTTTTATTTAGCTAGAAAAGAGGCCACATCAAAATCATGAATTGCACCTTTAAGTCCTGCTCACACACGTAGTGTGCCATATAGTTTTTTTTTTTTTTTTTTTTTTTTTTTTTTTGAGGAAGTTTTTAAAAAGTGACATAACCGCATGATAAGATTTTCAATGATTTTTAACATATTTAAAACTATTTTTCTTCTCTTTCCTTTTGATTTTTTTCTCTCATGCACTTTTTCCCAATCTTTTTTATCGATAAAATCCCCAAATGGGCCTTTTCCCCGACTGACTCACCAAATTGGGAGGGGGGCACACCCCCTTTGGGCATGCCATTGTGAGTGTATGGCTTACCCGAAAGAAGGGACTTTGCAGATGATATCAATTTGGATATTATCATTTAGTCTGTTACAACATTTTCTAATAAAATGACACCTTACTTTGATTGATCAAGGCAATCAAATTTTACAATAGAAAATCTGGCGGAAGTTCTTACTATTTTCTGTATTTCTTGAAAAGTGTTCTGTCCCAAATTCCCTCTTTTGGGGGTGAGCCATAATATCACATTTAGCTTTGATCAAAGTAATAGTTACAGGCATATATTGCATATATTACAAAATTCTCATTAAAAATTGAATATCAAATTTGGCAAGAACCAGAAATCCGATTCCAAGATTAATTTTCCGAGGGTGGGGGTTGGAGTCAAGTATAATGTTGTAGGCATAGCATGACCAAGAAAAACATGAATTAGGGTTGTTTTTGATGATTAAAGGATGAATCAGGTGACACTATTTAGGGTATCAAAAACAACCATTTTCAAGAAATAGGGTTCTTTTTCAAACCCTAGTGTAAAAATGGTATCGGTAAAATACCCATTTAGGGTGAAAGTAGGGGGGGGGGGGAAATGGTATATTTTGGCTTAGAATAGACCACCCTTTAGTTTTGAAAAACTGTGGTCTCGCTATACCTGCATACTTGACTGGTCCCCCAGGCTTATATCATTCATTACACATCACAAAAGAAATTTGATTCTTGTTTTTTTTTGACAATTAATGAATGTATCTGAAAAAAAAGGCTATATATTACTGTAACTAAAACTAGGTTTACAATGTAGGGTAATTAATTACTAGCAGACATGGTATGATATTTTAAAATTGATATCAATGTAACCTAGAAAACAGATTATTATATCGTCATACGAGTGCAAGAAAGTTTTATCTGCAATACCTACCATTTTTCATAAATTTAGATTCTCCATTGCATAATAATACTGCAGTCTTGGGTCAGTGGCTCTTGAAATAGTTCTTCGGGACATATACGGCAGATGAATTTTGAGAGTTTCGTCACATTCTAGTGACAAAGTGTTCAATAAAGATCACATATGGCAGCCATTGCAGATAAGACTTTATTGCACTCACATGACCATATCGTTATGAATGCAAGAAAGTCGTATATGCAATTATAGCTGCCATTTGTCATAAATTTGGATTGCATACTTTATAATCTCCAGTCTTAGGTCAGTGGTTCTTTGAACGGTTCTTCAGATAAGTGTCACCTGAAGAACCTTTTCAAGAACCACTGACCTAATTAAGCCATTGCTGATAAGACTTTATTGTACTCACATGATGATATGTGACTTGCTCTCAATTATGGAGCATATTGTCACTTCAGAGGTGACCGTCTACCGCAAACTCCTGGTCAAGTTGGCTAGTCATCTATGGCTGCGTTTTGTCACAGTGGTGGCGCCTTGATATTAAGATCTATCAGATTCCTAGTATATATAACATAGTTCAAATTCAGATGAATTATGTACCCTCATTGTCTAGCTGGTTATTAGTACATGCCGGATCAGTTTCAGCAAGATATAGCTTTCTGAAGAAACCAACAAAGTGAATTGGGTGTCAATTTTGATTTTATGATTTTGAGATTGTAACTTAAAGGTGTATGTTCCGATCACATTCTCATCCCCCTGGGCTCAACTGGAATTAGTATATTTTGATGCCATATGAAAGCTCACATTGTTCTGATTCTAAATCCAAAATTTCACCTCCAAATTCTTTATATTTCAGAGATATAGCATAAAATGTAAACATAATTGGTAAACCTATTTCTATTTCTCTTGTATTTACATAACAGCCTCATCCCCAGGGTTGCATATTTTCTTTTGCCTCTCAAGAGAAAGAAGAAGCAAGTTGAGGTTGAAACTTCACAAAATTGCAGTTCAGAGGTCAAGGTCAATCAGTTAAAAGTAAATTATACACATGCTGAAATAGGATCCTACACCTTTTAAGGCTGTCACACATCACCGTAAAGAGCCAAAACGTACGATTCAAGTTTCACATACTGAACGTTTGCCAAACAGACCACCACTGTGTGGATAAAAAATTAAACCTATACATAACGGACAAACTGTATGGATAACGTAATGATCATTTCTGATCAAATTCTTGTAACATTGCTTTAAGCTCAGCCTATAAAATGTTAAACAGTGTGCATAATTCAAATCTGGCATAGTTTCTGTGTTCATAAAAACGCAATGCTCCATTTGTGTTTCAAGACCTCATCATCATCAGTATTGTACAGCAATTCCACATAAATATATTGCTGTAAGTATAAATTAAGAAGTTGAAACCATTAAAAAGTAAAGTGCTCAACCAAGAAGGGAGCATAGTACATAAAGTTATTTGGAATTTACACATCTTATTATGCCTTGTCAAACACTTCGCAGAATATTGCTGTAAATATAAAATGAATTTAATCTGGGACATGATATCAAATATTATACTCTTATCTATGCATATTGCTGTTTATAGCAGCACCCTGTTCAAAAACATGTGACATTGCATATCAATTAATGGTCCCTGCGATAACAAATAGTACTCTCACTGTATGCCAATGTTTATATAATATTGAATGGCTTTGAGGGCGTTACAAGAAAATATTTTGTACAATTTTTTCTTGTATCACCTGAAAATAAGCCATTCAAAATTGTTATTATGTATTTATATCAGGCTTTTGAACATTATTTTCTTACCTTCAGCTAAGAGTAGCTAAATATATTCTTCGAAAGGTGCCCGGATGTGTGCAATATTGTACACATCCTGGAACTTTTATACAAAATGTACAATACACTATATAATATTGTATAAAAGCCTGACATAAATAATAATAGTGAATATACCAATAAAAATGAATGATAATGGTACATCATTTGAGCAATATTTTTCTTATTACCTTTATAGATAGAGTATGACTAGCCTTAATTTACCCTTGCATTTCAATGATAAAGATATACATTCTTATCCATACAACAATGCCATAAAAAACTAACTAAAAATAACAAAAGTATTTACAAGAATTGCATAACTGTAAAACCTGCAAATCGAGCAAAATATTAACAATTGCATATACTAACGGTATCACCTACTTATCCCCATTCTATCAAATATTTATACATTGCAAAACACCGGGGGGGGGGGGTACTCAGATTTTGGTTTGGTACGGACCCCGTGGCCGGTGTTTTCGACTACCACCCATTTTGTAAACCCTGAGGAAGCGAAAAAATGCTACCCATATGTAAACCAATTTGACTTTAACAACCGTTATATACATTTTTATAATGTACATTACACTTTAAAAGCCCAAATTGGCAACCGATAGGTAAACTAAAGGAAAAATTGGTCAAAAAATGGTTATTTTTGAAAAATGCAACCGTTATGTACACCATTTTTCAAATTTTTGAGGGGCCTTTGGTATACCTGGGAGGTTAAAAATGCAACCGTTCTCGGCCGCGCATCCATAACCCACCTTTCCACTAAGTACCTCCCCCCGGGCAAAACACCCACCTCCTCGCAGAGGATTTTTCCTTGAAAAAAAAACTTGCATTTTTGTGCCACTGTTGGTAAAGAAAATTCTACAGTCATATAATATGTTCAAATACATAACAAAATACTGTCCCCGAGGTGTTGGATGATGGAGACTTAGTCCCGAGGCACAGCCAACACCGAGGGACAGTATTTTGCAATACTTCTCCGAAATAAACCATGTTTGTATTTGTTATTCCAACTGAAAAAAGCCAATATATAACTTGGAAATAAATCTATACAGGTTGTAACAGAAAAAATTATACATTGTTATATATGCTAAAAGAATAAAGTTACACTTTGTATCACATTGGCATTTATTTATATTGAAAGCCAACTTCTTTCGCTACAAAATGCACTTTGTTTCATCCAAATTGATGGTCTACAAGCAGAGTTATGGCAATTATACTGACCCTACCTTCAAACCACCTGGGCCAGTTCTTCCGATTCATTTACCAGTAGCAAAATAATAGCACATAATGCCCCAAATCAGCCATACGATGTTCAAGAGGATTACGAGGTTGATTTTAGTGTTCCATCTAACAAAGGCAATATAGGAGTCTTAATGATGACCTTGACCATAGACTGTTGTATTAATGTTTGACGGGACGCCAAAACATTTTAAGAGATATCCTAGTTGGTGAGACAACATATTATCTAAATGGCAGAATCAGAACACAAGCACCTTAAGACTACCCATATTTTAATACAGGTAAAAAAAACCACATTTTTTTTCTGAACTTAACTTCTTTAAAAATCATGTCAAGTTTTATCAAATGAGCTAGTAAGATGATTTTAATTTCCACATTTTGCTTTGAATATGAAACTGTGTTTTCTACCAATAAGATATCGAGTCTTTGATTCAACTGTTTATGCTTACTCTGGAACATGAGCAATATTTTAACCTATTAAAGCAGAACTTTTATCTAAAATATCATAAAATAATTTATGAATTATTCTTATCATATGAAAAAAATAAAAATATTAAATGTTTTTGAACATAAAGTGTGTCTTTTGTCAATTTGATCTCACTGCATTATTAATCTTCATCGAATCATGAAAAACTATTTGCACTGGAAAATGGTGAAATCGGCCCAAGAAGTTTTTACCGGTCTTTACTTAAATGGTCGTAACTTTTGAACCTGACCATCAATTGGGATCACTTAAATTGCTTCTGGTAGCCAGTTAGATAGCCTTTTAAATAAAGGAAAGTTTGTTAATTCAACATTTTTAGTTTCCTCATGATATTGCTAACAAGAATGAATAATTTTTTCTGTTACAACCTGTAAGTCAACAACTTCAGCACTTTGCCGTGAGCTATTCGGTAGTACCATGCGGAAGTTGTTACTACTTTCTCCGTGAGTGTGTAAAACACACAGGCGCAACGCGTTTACAAACACACACCAGCGCGGCTGTATTTGAGTATCAACGCACACGCAGAAAAGTAGTCCAAAATACTTTTTACACGTCTCCAATATTTGACTAACAGAAAGACTGTATTGACTTATAAATATTCAAGAGGTGTAGTACTACTTTACAGTAGTAGCAAGAAGTAGTAACAGACTCAGTTATACTACAAGAGGAATTGTCTGTGTAAACTAAAACCTTATATAACGATGGTAAGTGAAGGAAACACAAAGCCCGGTTACCCATAATTCCATGCATCTGGACAGCTTAGCCAGGGAAGGAAGGGACACTCAAGTTGATGCTGTTGGCACTTCCAGCAATAAGGAAAAAAATGTTGTGTTGCCCTCAGCAACCGACCCCATTCAAAAATTAAGGGGAAAAAAGGGTCGGGAAAAGCACCCAATTTTGCTCAGATTGGGTGTTTTTTTGAGAAAATATTTTGAAAATAGTGGAAAATGCACCCAAAGGTCATAATTTAGGTAATTCAAAAAAAATTATTAAAAAATATATATATATATTCCGACCGACCGACTCATTTTTCAGAAATTCCACTTAAGGGCAACACAACAATTATTTTCTTGGCCTAATGAGTGGCAGGTTCACTTTCTCAAAACCATAGAAATGTAGAATGTTTCATCACAAACTACTCACATGACATCCTGTATAAAATTTCCCATAGGAAGCAATGCATGATGGGATACTCACAATATCTTCTCTTGGGACAGCCTATACTATTTATGAATCTACCTTTATAATTTTGAGAGACATTTGATTGAAATACCAGTATGTGAGAGACACGCTCTGACTTTTTCGCTAAGACGGAGAACGAATGCCACTCACATTGCGCGAACATCGTTTCAATCGATGAAAGCGAATGTCACTCGCCCATGTTGTAGTGCTATAATTATTGAATAAACAAACTCAAGAATATTGGGAACGATCTTCGCTCAAATTCAATCTGAAGTGCAGCAAATGTCGTGAAATTTGTTAAGCGAATGTTGCATCCTCTTGGAGCGAAGTTTTCTTGGTAGAGTGAGCTAATGTCACTCAAGCGAGCGAATGTCTTTGGACATCAAGCCTTAAGGAATAATATGACTCATATGATGGAGTTCAATAAAGGACTCCACAAAAGTTATTCAACTTTTTTTGCTGAAAATCGAAAATCGGATGAATACCCGATAAAATCTGTAGTAATGAAGCATATCCGTCTTCCTCCTGCTGGACGGCATATATCATGTTTCAATACATTCATGGATGCGTACCCCGATCTGAGCACGCTGCTGTAATGACTGTCCAATTTCTATGGGGTGTTTACCATACCCCATATTTTATACATCTGCCTCTCAATAGATCAACACTTCAGACATTTATTTACTTATTGCTAATTATAAAATTCAACAAGTTGATCCCCGTATTATCCGTAGGATTGGGTAGCAGGCGATGACTGAGGCCCGCTGGACCCCAGACTTTCTAGAATCTATGGCTGGACATACATACTTCAATACATTTTGGCAACAGGATTCATACGCAGCTAATCGTCGTTGAGATGTAAGTCTGGTTTGGATGGTTACTGACTGAATACAAATATCTGTGAAAAGAGAAAAAACAGGGAAAAGAAAATGTTATTGTAAAGGTTCATTTATATGGAGATGAGTTATCTGGTTCGTATCTCAGTTCAGCGGAACTCACAATTCGGATATGTATCTGAAGTTGGATTTAAAAAGGCAAAAAACAGCTGAAACAGGTTGAAATAGGTACATGATCACAATTCGCAATGGGAAATTCCCTATTCACCACTCATAAACAGTCCAATATCACTGAATTAGATTTGACCCAAAGTTGTATACTTTTTCAGTTATGACAAATTGTTGAATTAAATTTGGGATCCAAAAATAAATTCTACAAATTAATAGTAAATAAGTTTCATTCTTAAGAAACAAGTAGAGAGACAAACAAAGTCATAAGTTTAATCATAATTATTCATTTAAAACTGTTTTAACTTATCAATTTTTGAACCAAATGTATACCGGTACAGTGTCTTTGTTATCAATAGATATAATAATTTGATGAAGACCATTGTATAAAAATTCCACAATCTATCTTGCCATTTGTTGCACCAGACTTGGTCTAGACATTCTATTCAATAATACCCAGTGTTACGGCCTATGCCCGGAGCCTATATATCTATATCATATAAACCATGACAGAACACCTGCTCCACAACAATCCATTTGCTCTCCCAGCCAAAGGCAATTACGCCAAATCACTTTTTTCTAGTTTCAATGATCTGATCGTAAATATTATCTCAAAATATTTTTGTGGTTAAGAGTCTTTCTAAGAGAATTTCATTATCATTTTCATCATAAGGGACCATTCACACACACTTGCTTGAAGGTAAATTACAAGCCTCTAATTCCAATGGTAGAGAAAAGAAAAGGGATTTATATAATCTGTATTTGTTATTTGACCATTTTAATTCAGAATTCTTGCAGCATGCTTCCCGATGTCTTTATAGCTCATGGGCACTATCTGAAAACCGGCCAGTGTCCGATCGGTGTCCACTAATTTCTATTTGGTATAATGCCGTAAACGCATCATAACCTCGTCGCAAGGTTATGTGACCAGGGTATCCAACCTACGACTCTAAATGCCGCATGCTTTAAGATTTGAGACTTACGACGCTAGGCCATGTCACTCGATTCCCATTGTAAAATAAGATATATAGTTTGACAGATGAATGTCATTATATCTGTATACATTTCTTGTAACTTAAGCAATGTTAATGATAGTTGTAACCGACACCAAACAAATACAAAGCAATACAACACAGAGCAAAATACTGTAAACGGGAATATTTTCGCGACCAGAATTTTTCGCGAAAACAGACAATCACGACATTTTCGCGCATGTTAAATTAGCATTTTAAAGCTTATATTACATAGACCTACACATAAAATAAATATATTCACCAGGTGTTTTATTCGCGGTTAGATGTTGATTCGCAAAATTTGCGAAAATTAAACCCCACAAGTCACAATGTACTAGAATCTACTAGCTTTAGGGACTAGGGATTTCTAAATGCAAGTTTAGGATTACGTTTTTACGAGTATTTGAAATATTATAAAGAACATATTTTTACCTTTCCTCAAATATTACATAAGTGTTCTTATAGTAATAATCATAATTATGTATGTTATCCTAAGGGCCGTTCACAAACACTTGTAAGGGGGGGGGGGCTGATGCAAAAAAAATTATCGCGTAACATTTTCGGGGCCCCCCTTTTCGACCTC
>JXSR01S017526.1:0-13701 GCA_000969725.1 Ophiothrix spiculata
TAACAGTCCGCCATTACTGTCGTGAAGATAATACATTGACATGGTAACGTAAACCAGGTGTCGTATGTTTCTTGTCTTCGAGTGATTATAATATAGTAATAGATTCATTATGACTGTACTGGTCAATTGAACTATTGTTTGTGACGGTGATCATGGTGATTTGTGTACGCATACTCAAATCAAAGTTGTGAGCGTAGCCGTAGACGCAGATAGTTTTCATCTTGAAAATGTACGCTCACGTGGGAGACGACTGATCCCTACCTTGACTGGTTGACAAAATAAATCCACAAAAGCTGAAAATTTTATGACCCCTCTAGACAACCCATTATTTTGTGATCCCCCCCCCCCCCCGGCATGTTAAAGGAACGAGAATCAATATGAAATTTCTGCTTTTGGTTTGTTTGTTTGTTTTACCCACCCCCTTAAAAATGTCAGCCCCCTTATCAAAACAAATTTGAATCCATGGTACCATGGGCAACTCAAATTCACAATATAATTCTAAAACTAATCAACATCAATGCAGATGGCTTTCCTTTTCAAATTTCACACAATTTTGAAAGAAAGTGCAGGTAGTGAAGATGAAATCAATATGCTGATAGCTAAATCAATACAATGCTGAACATGAACTTATTGCAAACATCAACGTGTCATTTCCACTGATTTTTTAGTGTTGGATCAACAGTAAATTGCTCCATTCCAGCCATCCATCAATTGATTTTAATTTGGTACATATAAATCCTGTATTTAAAATGTGTATTTGTGCTTTCAATTGATTTACCAAGATCATGCATTTTGTGAAGATTCACTTCAACTTCTTGTATTTAAACGCCTTAAATAAATCATTTAGACTAGAGATCAATGTTTTTTTCCAGTACTCCTGGAATATTAAACCCTCGCATGGTTGAAAAATGTTGCATGTTCTTTTTGGAGTTCTGCTTGATAGGCCACTTATCATGTTCATCGTGAAGTTTGCTTATTCTATAAAGTGTTTATTTTCCAGCGTATGTAGCAGCAGATAACGATGATGAAGGAGAAGCCAAAGTTGAAGAGGATATTGGAAAAAGTAGGGATGGATCCAAAACTGACGATGAAGTAGTAGAAAGGTAGGTGATAGAATCCCCACTTTTTTATCAAAGATCAAGCACATATGTATCCATAGATACAGAGAAGAGCTACCAGATCTATATACAATGATAAAATCAAGCCCGTATCAAGGGGGTGGGGTGGGCAGGGGTGTTTCACCCCCACCCAAAAAATCGATAATGTACAATAAAGGCCAACAAAAAATAGAACCACAAAAGCACCAAAAACTGGTGCATAAACATCGTTATTTGCTAAAATACTGCACAAAATGCTTGTATTGTAAAACCCCCGAAAACCTAGAAAATCTTGCACCCCTTGAAAAAATCCTGCATATGTACAGTTTGAATTAACATTGCATGGCACAACCTGATGTAAAGGGTTGTTTTTGTGAACCATTTTCTCAAACATTTTTGTTATTTCTTTTTATATTTAGAGAGGAAGAGGCCATAAAACTAGATGGCTTAAATGTAGCCGAAATGAAAGCGATGAGAGACGGCGCCGAGAAGCATGCCTTCCAAGCAGAAGTCAACAGAATGATGAAACTTATTATCAATTCACTCTACAGGAATAAAGAGGCAAGTTGATAAATATGGTCAAGGAGCAACATATGTGGGCTGCCCTGGCAAAATGAGGGGAAAGTCGCAAATGTACATTTTGAGTAAATGACATCTAAAGTGAAGATAGGGTGAAAAAGTCAAAATTTCATTTTTTGACATAAACCCATTCATGCATGAGTGTTTACCTATACCTTACCTAAAGTTTTGAACAGTGGCGTAAAAAGAAAAAAGAGGAGAAAGAAAAAGAGATGGAAGATAAAGAAAGAAGGACAAAGGGAGAGAAAAGAGGAGAGGAGAGAAGACAGAGGGGGGATTACATTATCACATTATTGACAAAGCTTTTCAAATTTACTAACTTTTGAATGTTTTGTTTCTAGATTTTCTTGAGAGAGTTGATTTCCAATGCCTCCGATGCCCTTGATAAGATCAGGTTGATATCACTGACTGAGAGAACAGCACTGGATACAAAAGAAGATCTGGAAATTAAGATCAAGGTAACTTAAAATAACTAAATATATATCTTGGGTGTTTTATTTTAAGGGATTGCAATCTGTCATGGTAATATAACGTGTGCTTGATCATAGTTGGTAACCCACGCTTTAGAAAGGGTGGGATTGCAAAATCAAGAAGAAAATAGATAAAAGGGTGGGTTTCTTGATTTCATGGTTATAAAGGGTGGTTCTGTAAAAAGGGTGGATTAGAATCATAAAGGGTGTGTTCTTCACTAAGATTTTGATCAAATGCAAATTCCTCTCTGTGTATAAACCATGTTGATCATGATGCATCCACAAAAAGATCTATCAAAAGAGGTTCAAAATTTTCAGTATTAAATTTTTGCAATATGTGCTAGGAATCCCAGGCCCGTATCCAGGATCTTTTCAGGGGGGTGCAGAATTATCAAAAAGTGTATGTTTTTGTTTTGAGGTAAGAGTTTCGTTTTGTACGACCTTAAACTAATTTAAGTGGTTTTGACAAAGTGACAAGTAAATATATATATATAAATATAAAATAAACATTATATATGAAGGCTTTTTGTGGTTTGAATCAAAACTGGCCAAAGGCTGGGTTTTGACTTTACAGTATAAAGGGTGTTTTCATATAAAGGGTGGTTTAAAATTAAAAAGGGTGGGTTAAAAATAGCACTGCCAACTATGTAGATTCCTCAGGATTTGATTGGACCTGTGCATATTTCACCATTATGCATCATTTACTCTATAAACCTTGAAGTATGCAAAAAGCAATCAGACTCTGATACGAGATCCCTTGTATTCTACGACATTGTGAACTGGTGGTTTTGTGTAAGAGACTGGGAATGATTGATTGGGATTGATTAAGACCAAATCACTGCATATTAATATTTTTGTACATTAATTGTTAATGATTTTAGTATTATTTTGGACTAATTTTGTTGCTAACATATGGACAAACGTTGAATATAAGAATATTCATCAAGATTTGGTTCGTTATCATTCATGAAATACAGACTAATTTACTTCCCCATATGGTCATATTGGTTTATGTGCGTTAATTGGCTGCTTGTTGCATACTTCAAGATTTACATACTATAGGCACACCATTCCTTGTGCTGGTATGCGACATCGTGTATCTCGCACACTTCAAAAATAATTGTTCCAAAATAAGACGGCCATAAATATTGATTTCTTTGAGTGTCATACAAATCAAGCTGCAACTTCCAAATGAGCTCTACGTTTTGCAGGTATTTTAATCATCAGTTTTTAGCACATGTTATCAAGTTGAACCCTACACCGTACATGACCCACTGCATTTTATGCAAAAGGTTGCAATTAGTTATTGCCATGATCGCCAAACCCAAGTTCTCAAAAAAATTGAAATTTGACCGGTCATTCTAATTGTTATGCTTGAGCCTTGTCAGATGATTTAAATTTTGAATTACACAGGGTTGGTACGGATCCTTGAAAGTCCTTGAAAGTACTTGAATTTTATTTTGCAATTTCCAGGCCTTGAAAGTCCTTGAAAAACTGACTTTATCAAAAAAAGTCCTTGAAAGTCCTGGAATTTTTGAATGCAAGAAATGTTGAAAATTAATATGGCAAAAGAATTTACCATGCAATTACTTTTATCCAAAAATGAGCAAAAACAAATATATTTTATTTGTTGACACAAATTCCGTCGGCTGCCGCTGACAAGGGGAAAAGTTCTTGAAAGTCCTTGAATTCTTCTTGGAAAAGTACTAACCCTGTTACAGGTACGCATGGATTGTGTGTAGAAGGTCGATTGTTTGAATTATTATTATGGACACAATTCTCAGGGAACTCATTTTAAAGATTGAGTTTAGAGTGAAGTTAGATAGGCCCTTGGGGAAAATAAATGGTCCTACTTCACCTAACACTGTAGTATTATGCAAATAGCACATATATGCTGCAATCAAAGATTACCTGTACACTGGCCTTTATAGAAATAAAGCCGTATAAAATTGTGTTGAATTATGCAAATAGCACATGTGCTGCAATCAAAGATTACCTGTACACTGGCCTTTATAGAAATAAAGCTGTATAAAATTGTGTTGAACTTTTGTGCGGCTGAATGATGACGGCTGCAATGGTAACGACAATGGAAAATATCATGGTACACTCATATTAGGGAACAGCTTTATATAATTGACGCACCTGCTGCCTCATAAACACAATGCCCACAAAGAAAGAATCCATTAACCTTCCAAAGCCTTTTCTGATTCTGCGCTTTCAGATATGCGACATTTGTACAATTTTTCAGCATGTTTATGTAATTTTGTGTTAATATTTTCAGGCGGACAAAGACAACCACATGCTTCACATTACTGACACAGGTGTTGGAATGACCAAGAAAGACCTCATTAATAACCTGGGTACTATTGCCAAGTCTGGAACCAGTGAATTCTTTGAAAAATTGTCGGTAAGTGTAACATACTGACAATTATAGGATTACTCCCAACATTGAATTGTCTTTTAATGTTGCCAATGTAATGAAAAGCTAATTAGTTCTTGGGCCAGGAGCTCAAAAAAGGGGTTTTGCTTTCCTAAAAGGGGACCAATTCTAGCAATGCTTTTGGATAGGTACATGTGGTGTATGAAATGCCATGCTAGGAATAGACCAAATTGATTTTATTACTCTTAATTGGCATTTCCATCTTGCATTACCTGAATACATTTTTTTACCATAACAATTATTGGTTGGTGAATCTTTGTGTGTCAAAGACAAAAAAAAGACCTTGATGATTTGCACTGTAGAGAAAAAAGTATTAGCTTATTGGCACCAACTGTAAAACTAACCCAAATCCTACTTTAACTGGAAACTGAACCCGACTCTATAATCCCCAAAACTTTGAATTCATAGTACACTAGTAGTGACTTTATCAAGTTACAGTGCTCAATCAAACTTAGTATTTATTAAAATTAAAAGTTGAGCTCATTCAAATTGTATCAAAATGATTGGCATTCATCGTTGTAATTAATGTTTCAGAAATGACCATCATTTCATTGAATGTACTTCAAATAATCTGTTAAGTTTTTTAGTGGACCTGTAAGTCATGGATTGTTCTATATAATCTGCAAACAAATGAATACCAGTTAATTAGATATTCACTTTCATTTTGTATTGTCTTGTCTTATTTTTGAATGTGGAGAAACTTATGTTTTATTGTGTTTTTTCTTTGCAGGATATGAGTTCAACCGAGGCAAATGATTTGATTGGTCAATTTGGCGTTGGTTTCTACTCAGCTTTCTTGGGTAAGTTTCATCTGGTCTACTTAAACAATTTTGAAAAAAAAATCTGCAATATGTGTAATTTTGCTGCCCTAAAACTAAAATTATGATCATTTTTCTTGCCCTACTAAAATCAATCATAAATTAAGATTTAGATTTTCATTTATGATCAAATTAGTGTACACACTCTTTGTATGTACCCCTCAGCCCCTGTATTGTAACAGCAAACCCGACAACCAATCATTATGCAGCCAATGCTTTGTGTTTTTTTGACATGTAAAACTACTTAGCAAAAAGCATTTTGAACAAAAATCTGAAATAATAATAACATTTTTTAGTGAACTAACACTATACCTATTTTTAAAATTTGTTTTCTTGTAATAGCAAGCTCTTTTAGATTTGGCTTACACCAATTCTTTCTTTTTGTCTCTCCTGTAGTTGCTGACCGAGTTGTCGTGACTACCAAACACAATGATGATAAGCAATACATTTGGGAATCCGACTCTGCAGAATTCACATTGGCTGAAGATCCAAGGGGCGATACTTTGGGTCGTGGTACCACAGTCAGGTAGGGCAACTCAGCAATATCTGTTTAATTTTGAATAAACAAATATGTGGTTAACCTTTACATGTAGCACGTTTTATGGAGTTTTCTGTTTTCATTTGGTAGGCCTATTTTTAATGTCATTCATAAGTTGTGAAAAGTTTGTTAATGTCAATAAAAATTGCTTATTTTCAACACTATCACTTGCAAGAAATGTCGATGTTGCATGGATTTTCGTGACATAACCAAGACAGCTGATTCATCCATGCTCAAGAAATGGCATTGAACAAATTTTACACATATTCTAGGGTAAAGTGATGGCTTATTCAGAGTCTTGTCAATATGCATCGCACGACGTCCATCGAGGCGCAGTCTTTTATACCTGCTATTCTTTGTGTTTTGTGCATGTGAAGTGTGCATGTTGATGGGCATCGATCGACACATATCGGCACTCTAATTAGCTATCATTCTCCAATTATACGGAAGTAAGATGCAAGAAAATGTATAAACATGACAACTTTAAATGTCATTAGTAAGGTCTTAATAAGACTGAGTTGAAAATTTGATTTCACAAAATAATTTTCATTGCATTTTGATAGATGTGTTCTGATATTCCTTGATTGTTTTTCTTGCAGTTTGCATTTGAAGGAAGAAGCTTTTGATTTCTTGGAGCCAGATACAATTGCTAACTTGGTGAAAAAATACAGTCAGTTCATCAACTTCCCCATCTACCTGTGGACTAGCAAGGTAAGGGCTTGTGGCAGAATAGGTGGGACTTTATAAGGGAACCTTGAGCACCTTGGAAATAGTAGTAAAACCTCAATACAACATATGTTGATACAATTTCACTAAACAATCTGGTGCATATATTATGTAATTTGTAAAGGGCATATAGACCTTTGATTTTATGCACTTAAAAACACCTCATCATTATTATTTGCAACATGTAAATTTATATAGTGTTGCCAAGAACAGGTGACTGTAATCATTTCTGAACTTGTCTTTGTTGCCAGACTGAGCAAGTAGAGGAGCCCATTGAAGATGAAGAAACCGATGAAGCTGCCAAAGAGGACAAGCCTGAAGATGAAGGTCAGTTTGCAACTCTAAGCTTCTGAACCCTATAAAACCGGCACCGACCACTATTACGGCTTCTAGAACCTGTATCAGAGACCTAGTATACATAGTCACAATATTTAGTGGTTTTGTTCATACTGGAATACATCAACCTCAACTTCGTCTTATTACGTCTATCACATCAACACAGTATGGTCAAAGATCTTTCTCCATAGCTGCTTCTTATATATGGAATGACTTACCTTTACATGTTAAGAACTCTCCAACTCTTACCAATTTCAAATCATCTTTAAAGACTCATTTGTTTAAATTAGCTTTCTAATTTTGGTTTCTGTTTGTTGTATTTTTATTGTTTTACTGTATGATTTGTTTTTGTTCATGCGCTTAGAGATTTTGATGTAAGGCGCTTTAAAAGCATGAATTTTATTATTATTATTATCAACCTGTGAAACCATGGTTGAGTGGTCGGTTGGCTTAGCAGGAATATAACTTTCAAGAAATTTCCTGTGTTCAGGAAATTTACCAAAACTACTTGTATTTTCAGGAAATTGAATATGAACATAAGTATTTACCATGAAAGATACAATTAAAGGTATTCCACCTTTAATTATCATGTAATGTCCTCACCATTGGTTTAAGATGTGAACCCTTGACCCTGGTAATGGAGTACGAGCGCTATGCTTTGCCCCAATCATTGCCCATTTTGTAAGTATATTTCAAAGAAATACCTTGGGTAAGATGAACAAGTTTGTGTGTGGTCATGATTAATGATTTAATCGAGTGTCATGTAACGCTTTGTCACCACAGATGTTCAAGTAGAAGATGAAGAAGCTGAAGACAAACCCAAGACAAGGAAAGTTGACAAGACCACATGGGACTGGGAATTGATGAATGGAAACAAACCAATCTGGACAAGAAGGTGAGTTGGTTTTTAACTTTATAATGTAATTGGATACTGTACTTGCTTACTATCTTATTTTGTTTGCAAACAATTGTTGAAGTTGTCCTGACTTGCAATTTCAACTTTTTTGAACATGCCTAGAAAAATAGTTTCCCCTAAAAATCAAATTTATCATATAAGCTTTTAAATTATTTAAAAAAATTTCAGACCCCCAAACAAAGCGAAATACAGTTGGTATAGCACAAGGCCATCTTTAAAAGGGAAGCGACACTTGAAAGCAAAGTTGATATTGATTTGCATGCCCAGTGTTCAAATGAATGGGCGACAAAGATGAAAAAATGGTGCTATATCAGAATTAGAACATCTCCTGCTTCCCATGTAAACAGGCCTTGTATTTTGAGGCGTGTGAGTGCGATAGCACACCATCACACACCTAAAATGATCTTGAGGAGTGATTATCAGCACACCTAAATATGGTGACATACACAGTTAGATACGAAATGCACACCTACAGCACACCTGAAGATCTTGAGAAGTGCTATTTGTAGCACACCAGGTATTTTCAAAATACAAGGCCTGTTTAAATTTGTAATATTGGGATTTTTACAGGAGTTAAAATAATATTGGAATGTAACTTATTTCCTTTTTACAGCCCCAAAGAGATAGAAGATAGTGAATACACTGAGTTTTTCAAAGCCTTCAGCAAAGACGAAAAAGATCCCTTGGCTAGGACTCATTTTACCGCAGAAGGCGAAGTGACTTTCCGCTCAATCCTGTTTGTACCAGAGAAGGCGCCACCACAGATGTTCAGTGACTACGGCAAGAAATTTGACCACATTAAGGTGAATTTCCAAACATATGATAATCCTCCCCCTAAAAGATACGCCTTCCTCTGAATGATGTCCATATTTACTGCACCATTTGGATCATTCAGTTGGAATGGTCATATTTTACCTTGATTATGGATAAATATTATGATTCTACTCAAGAGTTCCAGGATGAGCTATTCAATGTTTTTAAACTGCAAATTTCAAAAACGAGGCCGTGATGGTACATTATATGTAATTATTTAGATTATTCAGTTTATTTCTCATCAAAACCACATTTAATATATCAATTAGCACATTTTGGCCCCAAGTACAGAAAATGATCAAACATTTTGAAAATTCACTATACACTCAAAAAATCAAAGTTTTGTAAGCCTAATTTTTGCACAAAGTCGGTTCAGTTGACCCCTATTCCAGCGCGCTTGACAAACCTACAATTTTCAAAGTTGAGAGTGCTTCTACACGCAATCCTAAACCAGAAATAAATACGAGGTTGTAATATAAATTTATCATGAAATCAACTTTCTGTAAGCTAACATTATATTATGTAATGAAAGCATTAGCTTTTTGTTTGAAATCTTTTTAACTTTGAATGCATATTTTTTTTATAAATCTCCAGCTGTTTGTAAGGAGAGTATTCATCACCGATGATTTTGAAGACATGATGCCCAAGTACCTCAACTTCGTCAAAGGTGTGGTTGACTCCGATGACTTGCCACTCAATGTATCCCGTGAAACGCTCCAACAACACAAGCTTCTCAAGGTCATCAAGAAGAAATTGGTCAGAAAGGTAAGCCTCTCTCGCACCATCTTGATTTTGTTTTATGAATACAGCACAAAAAAAAATATGATTTTCAATCTTTAAGATCGAGAAGTTTGCAGCATATTAGTCATAATCTTGAGTGGTATATCATTGACTTTAAAATTAATACTCTTTGAACTTTATACTACACCAATACATTTTGCCATCATGCATTATTTGTAATACATGTAATTTTACCATAGATTAACAGGGAAGATATCACACTGGCCACAATTTTTATTCTGGCATGGAGACAAGATTGGGTGTTCAGGTTTTTGCTGTTAATGCATCATATTCTGCTTCTTCTGCTTCTGCTTGGATACTTTGCAACACTCCAATTGGAGTCAAACGCGAAGCTCTCTGGTCCTAGAGAGAAATGATATACTTTTGAAGGTATAGTCAACATGACCGGGAATGTTTTCCCTACTCTTTTCGAATAGCCCGTGATGTTCTTTTACATCCGACAGTGTGTCAGGAACACTTCAGATGGGACCAACGGCTTTACGTGCCGGGACCGGGGCTCGACCCCACGACAGATGATGTATTCATGTGATTACGAGTCAAACGCTCGGCCACGCTCCCCTCTTGACATAATGTGCAAATATTGAAAACGCACCCATGTTTTGCGTGCAGGTCACTGTATCATTTGCATGGAGTATTATTTGCATGGTTTGCTTCTACGCACAACCGAATCTTGACCCCCAATTTCAGCTCCATGGCTGACAACGCCATACAAAGGCCGGTATTCTAAGTCAGGTATCTTCCCTGTAATCTATGGATTGTACATAAACTTAACCGAAATTAAGTCTTGACATTTTGTTTTTCGACAGACTCTAGACATGATTAAAAAGATGGACACAGAAGAATACATGGATAAATTCTGGCCTGAATTTGGTACCAACATCAAATTGGGCATCATCGAAGACCACACCAACCGTTCACGTCTCGCCAAGTTGGTCAGGTTCAAGTCATCCAACTCTGAAGATGGGCTCACTAGTCTTGGAGAATATATGGAAAGAATGAAGGAAAAACAAGATTACATTTATTTTATGGCTGGTGCTAGCAGGGATGAAGTAAGTCTAATGATAATTCACTTATTTTACTGACACGGTTTAGTCACTGAATGAAGCACTGACCTTCTAGTGTCAATCTTACCTGGGGTCGATTTCACTAACGTTAAATTGCATCGTTAACCCATCTTAAGACCAAAACCCATCGTTAGCTACGACAATCTCTTGACCCCACGCAAAATTAACAAACTGTTAGATTTTTCTAATGCATAATTCATATACCTTACGATGCGGTGAACACTTACGAAGGGTTTTCATGTCTTTGTGATATCTAGTTGTAGTCACGAGCTGAACCCTTCATTAGCTACGATGCATCGTAATGTTAGTGAAATCGACCCCTGTTCTATGTGTCTCCATAATGTGAACGTTGGCCCTCTACTAAACCACTAACTGCAGCTAAATAATTTATACAACCCAATTTTACTTAAATTTAAAGAAACATATATATATTTTACTCCATACCACTAAGTCAAAGAATTTAGACCATTATATCAAGTGCCTGAGTGCACTGGAACGTAGGATTTTAAATTATAGGGATATGCAGTATTTTGGAGTGAAATGTTTACCCCAAGAGGTTTGTTTTTAATGTTTTGGTATGATAAATTTGTTGTTGGTTTCAGCGTTGAAATGAAATGGGGAAATTGTCTGCTCAGAGTTGAGTGTTATTAAGCCAGATAAATAAATTGGACATCATTGACATTGCTACATAAAAACCTGTAAAGAGCAGCAATATTTTCATCTGGTTAATTAATAGGAGAGCAGTATGCATTTTTTGTATTGTCAAAACCAGTGATATCTGGAAATGATATTAAATGCTTCCAATTTTGTTATTCGATTGTTTTATACAGGTTTCCAAATCACCTTTTGTTGAGAGACTTCTGAAGAGAGGTTTTGAAGTGCTCTACCTGACCGAAGCTGTCGACGAGTACTGCATCCAATCATTACCAGAATTTGAAGGCAAAAAGTTTGCTAATGTTGCCAAAGAAGGACTCAAAATGGGAGAGGAATCTGAAGCAGCAAAGAGCTACAGAGAAGAGTTGGAAGCCAAACATGAACCACTGCTCAAATGGCTGAAGGATGAGGCTCTCAAAGATGAGGTAAGGGAGTCATGCCGTTATTTACCTGCACTGGGGGAATTGAGTCTACTACAGAGTTGTGTTATAGCAGTTTGAATGTAAATATAATTCATTGATGGAAGTTTTTATGAAATTTCCTGAAATTACGTTATATACTGTAAAACACTTAAATTTTGCGGGGACTTTATTTCGCGAATTCGCAAGAAGTGACATTTTCGCGAGTATTAAATTTCGCGAATTTGAAATTTGTGATGATGTATGTCTTCCGAATTCGGAAGGCCATATATTATCTTCTAGTTTCCGATGTTCCTGTCAAAATATTACTAAAATACCTTGAAAATCTGCATGAAAAAAGGCTCCACACATGATGTTTAAAAACAATTGTAAAAGTAAGAGGTCATATTGCAGAAATAAATCACAACTTTTACAAACAAACCCCACTCCATGGACACTTCGATTGCCGATCGACAGCCAGAGTTGCCAGACTAATTGGTTTGTTTACATGATGGAGTTTTCCATTACAAGATAGGGGTGAGCATCAGTCGATCGTCTGGCATAAAATCAAAGTGTTTTAACACATGTAAAAGTGTTTTTTCAATAAACAAACATGAACTTGGACAATATTTTCGCGAGGATTTAATTTCGCGAATTCTTTTCCCTCGCGAAATTCGCGAAATTAAATACCTCGCGAAATTAACATGTTTTACAGTATTTCAACAATTCATGACCCCTCCCCACAAAAAACCCCAAACATTAAAGTTGAAAGTTGTGTGGTTGTGACGACAAGGTCAAGATTATGCATACTTTAAATTTTTGTTGTCAAGTTCAAGTTTGTTTCTCAAGTTAAAGGCCAATAAGCACTCTGAAACCAGCTTATTGTGTTCTGTTACAGGGACTTCCATTTGAAATTTGTAGGGGCTCTATCAATAGCTCTCCTGAAGTTCTTTAGGGGAGCAAGCAATTAGGGGAGCTATCTGGAAATAGACTATA
Organism: Ophiothrix spiculata; assembly: GCA_000969725.1. NCBI lineage: Eukaryota > Metazoa > Echinodermata > Ophiuroidea > Amphilepidida > Ophiotrichidae > Ophiothrix > Ophiothrix spiculata. The sequence goes on from JXSR01S017526.1 coordinate 12,647, forward strand.
TACCATCATGCAAGGCACCCTATTAATTGAGCTCCCAGCAGGGATTCAGTTTTAAAATAGCCAGGGGAGTTTTAAAAAGCTCTCCTAAAGGTGATAAGTAGAGCATTGGTAGAGCATTAATAGTAGATTGTTTGCACGAAGCCGAAAAGTCGAGCGAGCGTAGTGCGTGAGCATAACGGCTTGGGGTAAGGGCCCCTGGTGGGGTCCAGGGGCAAAGCCAGAGGTTTTCTACACATTTTACACCTTAGGAGACACCATTTCAAAGCCAAAGGGAAAATTATATTCAAATGGATTAAAACAATAAGGATATTTTGAGAAAACAGTCTACTGTTTGAAAAAAAATAGTCCATGTATAGCTTTTATTTAAATAAAGATAACACTTGAATGATATTGCTACCTAATAAATTACGTATAAGCATTTCCATTGGCTTTGCAACATGGCATGATGGTGTACTTGCATCATAATACATGTACTACATGTATCATGATCGCTGTAGGCATCGTGTCATCACTGCACGCTGAGCTGAGCTTTCTAATAATAATTCGGAGTCATAACAGTAACTTTCTTCACTGCTAGAATCGCTTACAGAAGAATCAGTTTTCTGATTCCGGTGATGATATATTTTTGAGTTTTTGAAGCCATTTTTGAAGTAAAATTTATGAAAAAATGTGCGAGGTACAGCGCAATTTATCCACTGATATTCACTTCCGCATTCACAAAACACCGAGCCCTTATCGTTAGTGTCTATATGGGAAACTGAAAAATTAGCAAGCTAGGGAACACGGCCTTTTATTGGGACAAAAAACAATCTCTGCCGCGATAATATACAGAAAAAACAATGTATTTAGTCAATAGTAGCGACCTTACAGAGTCATAAAGAGGTTGATTTTGATCGATCATAAAAGGGCCCTCACCCCTCTAAATTTTAAACTGGATTTACATCGATCTTGGGGTCTATCAATTTTCAGTAAAAAAATCGGGGGAAAAACTTGACAGGCCTGGGTAATGCAAGGGGCGCGACAAATCGTGCTTCCAGAAGTGGGTTAAGGCGCGC
>JXSR01S017526.1:13754-44172 GCA_000969725.1 Ophiothrix spiculata
AAGTTTGCTAATGTTGCCAAAGAAGGACTCAAAATGGGAGAGGAATCTGAAGCAGCAAAGAGCTACAGAGAAGAGTTGGAAGCCAAACATGAACCTCTGCTCAAATGGTTGAAGGACGAGGCTCTCAAAGATGAGGTAAGGGAGTCATGCCGTTATTTACCAGCACTGCGGGAATTGAGTCTACTACAGAGTTGTGTTAAGTAGCAGTTTGAATGTAAATATAATTCATTGATAGAAGTTTTTATGAAATTTCCTGAAATTACGTTATATATTTAAACAATTCATGACCCCTCCCCCACAAAAAAACCCAAACATTAAAGTTGAAAGTTGTGTGGTTGTGACGACATGGTTAAGATTATGCATACTTAAGTTTTTGTTGTCATTGTGATATGACCACCACTAAAAGTTCAAGTTTGTTTCTCAAATTAAAGGCCAATAAGTACTCTGAAACCAGCTTATTGTGTTCTGTTACAGCGACTTCCATTTGAAATTTGCAGGGGCTCTATCAATAGCTCTCCTGAAATCTTTAGGGGAGCAATTAGGGGAGCTATCTTGAAATGGACTATATACCATCATGCAAGGCACCCTATTAATTGAGCTCCCAGAAAGGGTTCATATATATATTATATTATTTATATTTGATTTACCATTTACAGATCAAGGATGCCAAGATCTCAGATCGTCTGACCAATTCCCCAATGGCTTTGGTGGCTAGCTCATATGGATGGTCTGGTAACATGGAAAGAATTATGAAAGCACAAGCATACGCACAATCTAAAGATTCAAACACAGAGTAAGTCTTAAAATGTACAGGGTCTGGCTCTAAATTAAGCACCCGACTTGGCTAAAATGGATCCTACAAAAATAGATAACCCAGCAAAAATATTTGGCTATTTTATTTTCAAACTATGATGCTAAAGATGGATAATTTTTTTCAGCATGTTTTCAGACAAGATGGTAATGATCAGATATGAATGCTTTTTAACAAAAGCATTTCATGTATCACCAGATTAAAACTGTTAACGCCCTGATTTATCAAGAGTCCAGAGTTTCGCAAATTGGCCAAACATAAAGTAATTCCGGATATTAAAATTGTCTGTTTGCGGGTTTTTTGTAGCCAATGCTCATTTTTAGAGGGGTTTACATTAAAGTAAACTTGTTTAAGCACATTTACAGCACACAATTTGTCAAATATATTATAGTGTATATGGAATGCTTGCGGTCATGCATGTTACGCTTAATTTAAGCAATTCAGTATACGTGGAAATTTATTTTAAAAAAGTTAGTACTTTTATTCATTGTTTGGAAGTGAGCCAACTTTTACCACATAGAATTATAAATCGGCTACCACTGTTGGAAAAAATAAAATCTGAGGGGTGCAGGTTGCAAAATTAAATCAAATTTCTTGAAAATATTATAAAAACTTATTCTGACATGTGTTTGTAACAGATTTTTGTGTTCAAAACTTTATTTTAAAATATTTTCTGTAAAACTGATTTATATATCTTGTTTTTAATTTCCAGATTTTATTCAACACAGAAAAAAACTTTAGAAGTTAATCCAAAGCATCCGCTGATTAGAGAACTTCTCGCTAAAGTAGAAAGCGATGCTGAAGATCCAGTGGCTCGCGATTTAGCGAGAGTAATGTATGAGACAGCCACTCTACGTTCAGGCTATATTCTACCAGATTCTGCTAGTTTTGCTGAGAGAATTGAAAGAATGCTTAAACTTAGTGTCAATATTGATGTTAATGAAAAGGTGAGTTTGAAAGGTTTTTGTTATTCAAATGCGCATTAAATGTGGTGAGTGAAATGAGACCAAAAATCAATATTGGGGCCAATTTTGATGGGCCCAATTCACAAGGCCTGTAGGGACAGTAAATTGGACAGCAATCAACATTGTCCCCAAGTGCATTTATTTTGGTTCATTTTATATTTTTCTCATAACCCACGTGAAATATACGGCTTAATTATTAATTATGATCCGTTTTGGAGATATGTATGAAAATATGTCTAATTATGTTAACAGTAATTAACTTTACACAGTAATTTGTAGGGGGCTCTGAAGTACAAAATTGCCCATAAAATTGAAAGTTTGACCAATTCAGCTGAAATTTGGAACTTTATACCTCTTTAGTGGTCATCTTTCATATGACATTGAAATCTGAAGTTTGAAAATCAGACTAGGCTCCTTTAAATCTAATACATTTACTATGGGTTTCTGTGCTAGAAATAGTTAGTTTTATTGAAAAATTGTAAAAACAAACCCAAAACCCCAAAATGACCCTAATTTTGCAGTATTTTCGGTTGGTCTGAAAAGGGCAATGCAAACAATTTTTGAAGGCCTTATGTGAAAATTGATCTGAAATCCTACCTGGTTGTGAATTGAACCATTCTGATTCTGTTTATCATTACAGCCTGAAGAGTGGCCTGAATTTGAAGAAGCGGACGAGGATGAAGGGGAAGAGGAGGAGGAAGAGGAAGAAGTCGATGTTGATGAATTAGAAGAAATGGCAGATTCATTAGATGTAAGTGATAGGCGTAGAAAACAATACAAGTGGTCAGTGATCCAGACGTAATTACAATTACTTTTGGCCTGATTTTGAATGATGTTTGGAGATACTGATATTTTTGGTCAGCCTCTTATTCCATCCTCGATGTTAAATGCTGAATTATTTCCTTTTTAGATAAAATAATGAAAGCCTGACAAAGATAAAAAATAAAAGCAAAAATGATTAATAATTGTGCATCATCTCCGTGTAATATTCATATACTGTTGACTTTTATAACCTTCAAAAAACTTAAAAATTAATTAATACAGTTATAATATTGGGACTCGTAAAAGAAGTTAAGTGGTGATAGGGTGTGAATCTGTTAATATAATTGCAAGAAAATTAACTATTATTTTTGTGAAATTTGTTTATTCTGCATCCAATATTATCATGGAAAAGAAAAAAGGAAAAAAGTCCAAACGAAAGGTCAAGAAGGCCAAACAAAAAACCAAGGCAGGGAAAAAGGCCACGGGTGAATCAAAAGCCAAGGGTAAACCAGAGGCCGATGGCAAACAAAAGGCTAAGGTTAAACCAAATGCTAAGGATGAACCAAAAGCCAAAGTTGATGATAAACCAAAGGCTGGTGATAAACCAAAGGCTAAAGATAAACCCGAGGCTAAAGGTGACCCAAAGGTCAAAGTTGATTCAAAGGCCAAAGATGAAAGAAAAAAGGTTTGTACAATGTCATTTCATGTGGGTGACCAAATGTGGTTAAATCTGGCATGCTATTTGGAGAAGCAACAAAGAAGTAACAAAATTTGAAAGTTAAAAAAAAAAGAAGATTACTCCATTTGATATGTTTATTTAATATGGACAAACTTTTCATTAGATTTTTTATTTACATCTATATGCTAATCTGCCTCCTTTAGGAAGGTAAATTGAAACCCACCGATCATTTTTGAAAACGTAGTTAATTTCTCCAACTAAATCATGCCAGTATTTTGTTACAATCTGTCACTGAAATTGATATTGGTTTTACTTTAAAAATTATTATTCGATTCGAAAGGGATCTTGGACTCTGTAAGGCTTGAAAGACTTGATTGGTTTCCAAACTATTTCTTTGCTGGTTGCAGTATTTCATAAGCATTTCTACTTTGGATGGGATGTTTATAAATTTGACAATCTCTTCAAATAAAGTTTTCAGTATTATTTGAAGTATTTTGTTTTGTATATATAATTGAAAGATACCTGGGCCCATATTCATGAAACACCGCTAACTCTAGTTGGCTGCTAACCTATTGTATACCTGTCAAAATTTTACAGGTAGACAAAGAGTTAGCAGCCAACTGGAGTTAGCGGTGTTTCATGAATATGGGCGTTGAAGTTCTTAAGTCAATTTCTTTCATTAAAATTTCTTAGAGGCTAAAATTTAGATTTTCTTTAATTTGTTGTCTTTAAATGGCATTTTCAATGCTTTATCTCTTTTTGGCTCAAAGTTTACCTTTTTCATTCACTTCCTGAGTAGTGCAAGTTAATGGTAGAGACGACATTCTGGATGGGTAACCATCAGGAAATATAACAGCTCCTCAACTTGCAGTTAGACCATCACACCAATAGCAGTTGGAGTTTGATCCTCGCTTGATTTCTTTTCTTTTCCTTTACTTTTGATATATCGTTTTGTAGATTCGAGAGGTGAAAGGAATGTTTGCTTTGGAATTGTAAACCTATGGAGTATGATCAAAATAGAGCAAACTCTTAACTTTATTTTTCTATTATATTCTGATTTTCTTGTGTATAAATTGGATTAATAACTTAATTACCTGAAGAAAAACTGGTATGAAATAATGTGCTCTTAGTCTGAATTTAATATTGGTTAATCTGTCATGCTACCAAGGCCTTTCTTTACCTCCTATTATTGCATGAATTTAATAGCTAGAATATTTCCACAAATTTGTCCTTATTAAAACTTATTTCCTCCTTTTGATAACAGGCTGAAGAAGATCAAGAAGAACATGATGAACTTTGATGAGACCAAACCTTGTACAGAGGGAGGGAAGGATACAAACAGAACAAACACATGGAAATATTCTTTATGAACTTCAAAAACATTTCTAAACAACTGGTAGCTAGGAAGAACTGGGACATTTCTTTTTAGTTGATTATTTTCCCTTTGGAGGTTTCTAACATGATATGAGATATTAACTTAACCTCGTGAATTCACAATAGTCTAGATCTCTTGCTATTAAATTCACCAGTATTTTAGGAATTTCAGATGAGACCGTGGCCACTGTTCTATTGTCCCAGTGACTTGCACTACAATTGTCTCATTTGTCCATAAGGTGCTGGTCGTCAATGTGTTGCCATTGTTATCATTGGTAGTGTGATTTTATGGAGTGGTGGAATTTCATACAAGTTCAGAGTTCGTCGCTGTGCATTGCGTAACGTATTCAGCACTTTAAGTGCTACGTTTGAAGTGCCAGACTCGGTACTGGCCAGACTGCATATTGGTAGATTGAAACAATGACTATCGACGGACTCATTTATGCATCTTAACGTGTGTATGATTATATGTTTAGAAAAATTCTTTATTATTCAAATGAAATTTTATTATATTGCAATTCTTTCAATTTATAGTTTGATATAAATTTGTATGAAATTACACTAAAATAAATTTGCATATCCAGTTATATTTGAGCACTGATAAATGTCAAACTCACAATTAGCACATGCATTGATATACACTGTTCATGTTTAGTAGTTGTCACAAAAGAATTTTGCCATAAAATATCTTGCATTGTCATTAATGGATAGGCATATCAAATTTTAGTCTTTGTGGTTATTCAATTCTACTTATCACAACCCACAATTCAAATATCATTACTGTCATTTATGACGAGGACAGGTTAAATGAAAAATTTTGTCTTAAATTCTCATTCTAAGTCGATTATTTGAATTTTAGGTATTTAATGATGCAACCTGTATTAGCACGTGCCTCGTAATGTATTGCTCTAAACGCATCTGGATTTCGTCGTTAGCTAAATATTGTGCAATGATTAAGATTGGAGTATTTAGTGACCAATATTGACAACCAATTTACACTTCTAGTGAAATAGGAATGAACCTGTGATAAAAGCAAATTGATTAAATGTATGTTGTATAAAATTTGTATTTTCCAAGAAAATTTGTGAAACAAGTGCTTGCATAGAATTTATGAAAGTGAATGTTCTATACAGTACATTTGTATTGGTGCTGTTATGGTAAAACCTTGCATTTTGAGATTTTGGTGCAATGCTTGGACGTTAAAATTTAGATTTTGATGTCTAGAGTTCTACTACACTTGTTTTGAGCTGGCTTCCTATACATTGAATACTCCTATGTAGGATGTTTAGCTTTGACTGATTTCATTTTTAATCTAGCTTTAGAAGATCTTGCTTTTGTGCAAAATTCAGTGCTTTTGAAACAAACTTTTGTCTACTTGATACTGGCAAAATTTGTATCCATTTTCAGCATCTTTGACCAATTTCTGGAAGTATGGCCTACTTAGAAATACTGATTCTGCACTAACAAATAAGATGCAAGATCTTAGCATAACAGCTATGTTTTGTAACAAAAACTTTGACAGTAAGAAAATGAAAAAGAATAATCCTTGAAGTCAAAGTCTTTGTTACTCTTGTTTACGGTTACATAACTCGACCGTATACCGTTTTTTATAATAAAACTTATCCCACATGACCAAACATGGAAAATTTAGCTAGATATTTATTATTCACTTGGCTATCTATTCTATCTGCGATTGATAGTGCAGAAATTAAATCACACCATACTTGGTATGTTGGTATGAGGATTCTTTTACACAACTGTTTTTACTTGCCGAAATGTTGAACTATTTGAATTTTAAATAAATTCATTATTGTGGGAAAACTTAATTGTTGGTGTGAAATTTGATTTTTGAATACAACAAGTTTTGTGTATTATTGTTTACTAAATGCATAAAAAATCAAGAGTATGACAGTTTAATTGGCCTTGTATCTGCTAGTTTGACAGAATGTCTCAAGTTCCTAGAGTTGTACATGCTCTCACTGTTCAGAAATATCATGAGCCTTTAAGGAATCTGGTCGATTTCACTAACATTAAAATGTATCATTAACGCATCTTAAGACCGAATGCATCGTTAACTCATCGTAAATTTGTGAACACCTTTTGACTCATTGCAATGTTGCGATGTGTTGGAATTTTTCCTGTGCAATATTCATAGACCTTCGATGCATCACACATCAACGATGGGTTTTTACGTCTTTGTGAAATTGTCTTGTTACGCACTGAATGCGTCGCAAATACGATGCATCACAATTGTTTAGTGAAATCGACCACAGGTCTGCCAAACATTGTACAGCAAGTTCATATAGGACCGTAGACGGTAGAAACTCAATAGGGACACATTGTACCCGTTTTCTGTTTTGCTTCATATTTATTTGGCTGATGGATCATCGTTGGTTTATGATTATGTGGGCCGCGGCAAAAAAGGGATGCAGTTGTCGGCTCGTACAGTTGCTCATTGTAGCATATCTGATGTATACAACAATGAGCAACCGTACGAGCCGACAACTGCATCCTTTTGCTGCAGCGGCCAACATGCAAAATTTTATTAGTTCTGCGAATATCTGTTGGTTTGTGTTTAATACTATGATAAGGAGCAAAACAATTAGGTAGATTTCAGCCAAATTATAGCATAAGTGTCACGTTGGGTATATATGCGATTTTTTTGATGAAATTGATAGTTTAGAATGTGTACTTTAAGAACCTGAATGATGCCAAAAATACACGCTTGAGCAATTTTTGTTATTAGCGTCAAAGCCGTTCCCCCTTTTTTACATGCCGTGTTAAGTGTGACAGATCCCATTTGAGTTGTAAATATGTCATGTTTGGTATCAAATTAAAGCTAATGAAGTATATAATGTGACTCTCTAAACATTAGGTCACTTGAATGCTTCAACTTCAAAATGGCCACCAAAATGGCATATTTTCAATGAAATCGACCAAAGTAGCCTTAAGAAAGCCAAATATTCTGAAATATCTATACAGAGGAACATTTTAGTTAACAATAAGATTATTTGTCCTCAAGATGTACTATTCATATATTTAAAATTAAAAAACAATACATATGTACGACTTAAAACGTCAGCACTAACACCATGCGCGTTGCACAAAAACATGTTACAGCAACTTCAGAACAGCATTAAATGTATTGAATATTGAAAATAAATAATGAAAATGGCTTTATTGGTTACAACATAAACATTCCTTCACAATATTGTTGTTAACTTGTTTCAAAAAATCAAATGGACATTGACAACAAAGTCCAGCATATTTATATTGGATACAGCATCATCAAAATAGCATTAAAAACATTTGATATTAAAAATAATTAATGAAAATGGTTCTTGTACTTCACCCAAAACATTTGTAACCAAATAATATCTGTCACATGTTTTAAATTAAAAATATCGTTGAAAAAGGGACCCAATACGACCGCCAAAATACCCCTACATTATACGCATACTTTAGGAAATATCAAATTGGCGGCCATATTAATACACGTGAATTACAAAGCTTGGTCAGTATGTCTCTTTTGTAGCCCCTAAAGCAATATTCATTCATTACTTTGTAAACAGAACATTTTAAATTCTGTTTTAATGTAAATTTAATGTCACTGTAACCGGTTTCCTCGTATAAAAGGAGCTATTTTGAACCTAATTTTGGCGGCTATTTTGGATTTTCAAATTTCGTGGGAAATAATTTGGGGACACATAATTCCTTTAAGTTATTTACATGGGTTGCTTGGGATATTTAATATCGTTACTGCTGCGCTAATGCGTTTTTGAAGTTCATTTTGGTATGTAGAAATATACCTTTTTAGCCATTTTAAACCTCAATATGTACCTTTTTTTGGATTTGAAACCTGATAAAACCTATTATGAGACAATATGTTTTCTGTTGCATCATCTAACATCATTCTGCATTGATCATTTTGAATATTTATTGACTTCAGTGATGTTATATAAAATCCCATTTATGCACTAAAGCATACTAGTGCTCATTTCTTGCGTTGTTTGGGCGGCAGTTTATTTTTTAAATAATTGAACGGTCAATGTTTAGAACAATAATGATATTATTTATACAAATTTGCTTACTCTAGTGAAAATTTATGATATTGGACATATTAACAGATTTTTTTCGTTTGATTTATGAAAATATGCAATTTTGGCGGCCATTTTGAATTTGAAGCACATATAATGACGCAGTTATAAGGTATTTGCAGTACATATTCCATTAGCTTTAATTTGATATCAGACACGGTATGTTTACACCAAATAATCAGATTTTTCATACATAAGGCGTATTTGAAAAAGAGGGTGTGGCTTCTGACGCAAACAACAAAAATTGCTCAAGCGTGAATTTTTGGCATCATCCAGTTTCTTAAAGTACACGCTCTCAACTACCAGTTTCATCAAGAAAAATGCATATATACCCAACGTGACACTCATGCTTGGTATCTACCTAACTAAATAACGTGTCATACAGTTTATATATGGTGTGATAAGGCAAAAAACCACCCCAAGTTTGTTTCCTGTAGTTGGTCAAAAAACCTAAATGCGAAATGCAGTTTTTTATTTTATTTTGTTTTCATTTTTTGTATTGTTTTAAGAGGTGCTAAGGCGAATTTTGATTGAAAATCCGCATGGGGGATTGTTTTTGTCAGTAAGAAACCTGTCAGGTTTCAAGTTTTTGTTGAAAAGAAAACACTTCTTTAGTAAAAATTTTGCAATTTTCCCCGTTCTTTTTATCAAACTGGCTATTTTGATTTTCGTTTTCTAAAATATCAAATAAAAAAATGAAATTCGCAAATATATGACGCCAAAACGAAATGCGCGCGGCGCACAGGAAACAAACTTGTTTTTTGTTTTTACCTAATGCCATATAGCGAAGATGAACGAGCCGAGATGTTGGAAATATTGGTTTTGAGTTTCAGGGCAATAAGGCCAAAGAAAAAAAAAAGTTGGTCTCAGAAACCATTTGCAAAAACGCTATGCGATTTTTTATTTTTTTTTAGAAAAATAGCTATGCGGTATGCGGGATTTTTTTTTTTTTTACGTTCTAAAATTTTGATCGCCCAACTTACGTGTGTGAAGTCACTGCCACCGTCACTCAACACGTATGCGGTAGACGAAAACACGAAACAAAAAAGTTATAAATAAATCTCGCTTGAATTTAGAATAAAATTACTAAAAATCGCAATGATTCAGTGGATTTATTTTGCATATTGTCTCTGTATTTTGCAGTGTTTTGTTCATGAGATCGCCATTTTGTTATGACCTTCCCATCATGCAAAGCGTGTATACATGGTTCGCTGGTACTCAAAACACCGGGTACCAATGCTGCTTTCATACTTATTGTCGCTTTGCAGCTTTGTAGCTTTTTATCGTGTAAATACAAAAGGATTGTTACGGATTGCAATTTCTCAAGTGGGGATTATCTATACTTATTTACTCCAGTGAATAGAATAAGTAATGGGTTAACAAAATATTTTACTACGGATTACAAAATGCATCGTTATGCATGGACAGAACATTTGAACTCAATAACTGTACCTTTTTTGTCTTGCCTAAATACGATTCCTGCAACTCAAAACGATTCCAAATTTTGGTCTGTCTTACACTGTTCGAGTGTCGGCCTTGAGATTCTTGTCCAGGGGCTTTCTCCGAAACCTTACGCCCCCAGTTAATGATACTTGGCGAGTCAGTGGAGCTTAGGTTGGGGGTTGAACTGTGCCAGCTGCAATTTTAGCAAAATACTAGTATGCTAACATGTATACCTATATAGTTTGCATAATATTTTCTAAACCGTAAAGGCTACAGTAATGAAACTTCCTGACATGCACTGCAAAAGTTTTGTAGGTGTGGTCAATGTCATTCAAATTGAAAATGTCATATCAAGGTCAAATGAATATTTAAAATCAAAGCGCAATAATGCTTAAAGGTGTAGGTTCCTATTTTAGCATGTGTATAATATACTTTCAACTGATTGACCTTGACCTCTGGAATGCATTGTGTAAGGTTTTAACCTTAGCTTGTGTCTTTTTTCCTCTTGAGAGGTGAAAGAAAGTATGCAACCCTATCTGTTATGTAAAAACAACATAAACTGAAAATACGTATACCAATTATCTTATATTTTATGCTGTATCTCCAAAACTAGAGAATTTGGGGTTGAAATTTTGGATTTACAATCAGAAAAATATGAGCTTTCATTTGGCAACAAAAAACATACTACTTCTGGTTGAGCCCCGGAGGTGAGAATGTGATCGGAACCTACACCTTTAAACACATTTTACATTTATTTTTACCTGAGAGGTGCACACAGTTTCCACTGTGGAAAGTTTAGAAAGCCCGCATGCGTTAGGGCAACGCTGTAGAGTTTACCTTATTAGACAATCTCGATTCTGTGGAAATTCTTAAGCAGGCTGATTGTGAGTCAGGCTAGTGGGGTGCATGCAGATCAGCAGTTGATCATTATATTTCCAGAAATTCAGAAATGGGCACTGCGTAATTTTTAAAATATAGATGAAAAACAGTTCGGCTGCATCAGTTTTGAACGTAATTTTGTGGAGATTTGTGATGGCTCACCCCGAAAGGAGGGACTTTGCAGGTGATATCAACAATTAACATGTTCCCATACTTGATGAGCACCAGGTAATAGGAATATCTTCCAAACACAGGCCACTCATGATCACTAAGCAGAACAAAGTTTATTGTTTGTGTTGCGCAGCACAATTACAAACAATGGAAAACGAGATAAGGGCACACGGCATATGGGTACAGCCAATGGATACGAGGCCTAATAGTACACTAGTGCCCCCAAATCATCTTCACTGTCATCATTAGCAAAGTTTCCTTTATACTAAAATCACTACAAAATTGCATTTAGCCAATTCTCTTGGATTCAAATTTTTATTTCAAGAAAATGTTATCACATATTTGAACAGGGGTTCTCAATTAAATTTGTTGAGGGGCCATTAAGGACAAACAGCAGTTCAAATATACCTCTTGGAGGGCCCAATTAAGACATTTTTCAATGCTTTTCCTATATACTTCTGTATTCTAGAGGCGATCGAAGGGCCAAATAAAAGTGGATTTGGCCCGCGGGTCGCTATTTGAGAAGGCCTGCATTAGATTTTCTAGAATCCTATGAAAGTCAGTTAGGCAGTGTAGATTCAGAAGTCAGTTGTAATTTATTCTAATCAGTGTCTCTTGATGCTTCTACCAAATGGTTGTGGCTACAGTGGATGATGGAGCCTACAACTCGCTTCCATAGGCCCACCACTGAAGGTTAAATTCTAGAGACCTAGATATTTAGCCTAATTTACCCACTTGTAAGACCATGTTAAAAATGTGTAGCTGTTATTTCCACCTGGCACACAAACTTTGCTATAGCTACATAAGAACCTGCTAAAGGATATAATTCAAATCTACATGTACTTCTAAATCCTAAAGACACCATGTATTAAAATGGGAAGAAGAAACATGATTCAAATTGTGTTATTTAATTGGTTAATTGCTTTAAACTTGTGATGCATGAATCATGTTTTCCGCAAGCATTGTGACTGCTTGTGTAAATACCCCATATTAACTTGGAAACAAAGATACATGTAGTCCGTCCCACACTTTTCATAATTTGTAAATAGATTTTGCAGTATGACGATTCCTTTGCTGTTGTTAATTTTATAAGAATCATAATAACATCTTACTGACTGTGTGGTGATAATAATTAAATATGTAGTTGGGTTAAAAAAAAAACCCCGACCAAAATAACATCAGAAACATTGACAACAAACATAATGTAAACACCTCACAAAAGATAAGTAGACAGTCTGTCTGACCCCCGTAAATCCATGAATGAGCCCTCAAAGTCCAATAATATTGACATATGTGAAAAATATGCAATCTTGGCTAAATATTGACCCCAAATTTGACATCAAAACCATTACCATCATTTCACATCAGCCGTTTGAAAAACCTATCTCAGTTTTCATTTCTCACATTTGGGAATAGAGCATCATTACAATGCTTCTAGTGGATTTGATAGACGTTCAATATTTTCAAATTGCGTGGAGTACAGAGCTGCTGTTGTCTAAATTGCGTGTCGAAGTTAACTGTTTTACCAACTTAGACACATTATTATCCATTTTGGTAAAATTATTTTGACTTTATTTGTTTATTTCCTTTTTGTCGAGTGACTATAATTATAGGCAAAGGAGCTTTACCTTGATTTTGTTAAATTATACACATAAGTTAAAACTTTCCTTCTGACCATCTCAACAAATCAATAAGAAGAAAAGTATACACTTCGCTACTTATTGATTTTCCTCACATTTCAAATTGATATTTCTTTGTCATGCAAAAAGAAATTAAAATGAAATCCCCGTTCATTTTGTTAAAAATGAAATCCCCGTTCATTTTGTTATGCTGCAAATTTTTTTTTTACATTTAGTTGGAGAAGAGCTGAATCATTTATTGTGCATTGTATTGTGAAAACTGAGATTCAAATTTCAAGTGGTTAGTGTAAAACAATGGTAACAGTTTTGATGTCAAATTTGGGGTCAATATTTAGCTGAGATTGCATATTTTTCATATATGTCAATATTGTGGGAATTTGATGGCTCTTTATTGCATTTATGGGGTCAGACTAACTGTCCACTTATCTTTTTTGAGGTGTTTATTATGTTATCATAATGGAGGACAATCACATAATGAAGTTTAATTGTAACTGTACAGTGACAAGCCAAGCCATGATCACACTGACAATCTGCAACAGGTTAGATCTCACACAAGTAGTCCTAGAAAAGTGCTACTACTATTCTGCCAGTCCTGGGTTCATTCTCTCACAACCAGAACTAGTTGGGGTGGGTTTTTGATCATAACATTTTTCTTTTTGATTAACAAATTTTACAATATGGCCGCTGAACTTACATCGTAAAATATCACCAGTGACAACAAACGATCAACACTGCAATTGAATTTACATACATCTGGTGCTCACAGTACTGTTTGCCTAGCGTAAAGCTCAGGGTTTTAAGTTTGAAGAGTCACAATCATTTCAGTTCAAATGTTCACTCAGTTGGTCAGGTTGGTATGTATATAGAGGTATGTCATTACACGTCAATGCTCCATGCATCCTATTTTATATAAAGGCCATCTAAAATGAGTTGAGTATCCTGGCAAATTTTATCTGCTTGCCTCTATACTTTGTTTGGTTAAAATACTCTGAAATGAATGAGGTAAAAGAAAACATACAGGATGATTCGAAAAAAATCAAAATGGCAAATATATTAATTTCAAAATTTCTTAAGAATTTACAGTACAGATCAGTTCTTAACCTATATCTACAAAAATATAAATTTTGTCATATCATATTAACTCCTTAGAAAACAAGCCACAACCTCTTAAGTGCGCTGAACCTTAACTTTAAACATGAATATTTGTGCGCATAGCTTAGTTTGAATACTTTTGCACTTTATTTTTATACATGCCAAATTTTTAACATGCGAGGTGCATACACATTATTTTTCATGGTATACTTATTTTCATGCTAGATGAATTGAGCAGGAACAGCGCGACAATATATGTAGCGCAAATAATACTCAATATACAGTATCAGCCCACAGGCACATATAAACCATGGCAGCCACGATCAGCTCCCGCATTTTGTACGGGTTTAAACCAGCGCGACAATATATGCAGCGCAAATAATACTCAATATACAGTATCAGCCCTTAGGCACATTTAAACCATGGCAGCCACGATCAGCTCCCACGTTTTGTACGGGTTTTAACCAGACATTTAGCAGTTAGTTGTCCTTGAGAATTTCAAGCACACTCAACATTTGCCAGAGTTTGAAAGTGACCCTAAGCGAGCGCCTTACCAATTGAGCTACTTGACTGCTATCGCCTTATAGGCCAAAAAGTAATTTATTGGACATTATAAACAAAAATTCAGAGTACTGGACTCCGTTATTTGTAGATCCAAACCTGCCCTGCATTTCCGTTCACATTGTTCAATAAATTATTATTTGGTCTATAAGTAAGCAATTGAATATGCCAGTACAAGAAACCCCAACTCCAAAAGCTCCCTCATGCACCTTATAATAAATATATCTGTTTGTTCATCATATGAATTCCAGTCCCTAAAAATGATAGCATATCACTGTCAGGCATTTCTATGTGTATATTCCAATCATAGCGTCACATTTGACCTTGCAGTTGATATTATTAAGAAACAATTGCTCATTCTCACAGTATGTGTTACACAGGGGAGCTCATGGAGTTGGGGTTTTCTTGAACTAGTGATAGGTCACTACATGAAAGATACTCACAGTTCTTGCTTGTTCAACACACTGATTGAATTCCCTAACTTGTTGTGAACAATTCAGCGTCCTTCCAGGGTTTTCTGAGTAGCACTTTAATATATCACCTTGAAGATCCTGGCATACTGGGTTATATCTAAATTTCCTGTTGAAAAATATGATAGGGAAATCTAGTTGTTAATGGATGGTTGCTTATAACATGCAAAATTGAATGGTGTCAGGAATTAGAAACACATTTTCCATGGTAAAATACCACATTCTATCTGCATCGTGTAGTACTATTAGTTATCCCCTGTTTGTTCATGCAATACGAGAAAATATTAATGGTTTGGGTTTGTATCACAAGAAGCTTTCAGCCTTGTGTGATACGGACCCAAACATTAGTATTTTTCGTATTGCATGAGAACAAACAGAGGACAACAAATTTATCACTCAGTAAACATGAATGTTGATAGCAAAAACTTGAAAATGCCAGGGAAAATGCTTTGAAAATGGTATATTTTTCATAAAATTGCAATCAATTTTAAAATTGTAGTTTTCCGGGCTTGATTGACAGCTGTGTGCATCGTATCTATCTACATCGCGTAGTAAAACGTGTCGCAGTTAGTCTCGCACGCATAACAACAACGCACCCTATGCAATACGACTTTGTTTTAAAAGCAATACAATTTGAACTTGTAAAGAGCATTATGATGCGACTTTTTGTATCACATGAAAGGATTTCGTATCACATAGAACTTTGAAATTTTATGCAATATGTAAATATCCTTTTTAGCTATTAATCAATGAAATTGTTGTATTTTTATCTACTGAGTGATAAAATGTGTTGCACTAAGTCTGACATGCACAGCGACAACACATACTTTGCAATACTGTACAACTATCATGTTCCAAAAGTGATACGAGTTGGACTGGTAAAAGAGCTGTATGATACAAATTTTTGTATCATATAGAGGATTTTGTATCATATAGAGCTCTGAAGTTTTATTGCGATATCCTTTTCATTACCAACCAATGAAATTGTAGTATTTTATCTACTGAGTGATAATATTAAATTACTATTTGATACAGACTTCCATTACATCATGAGCTGATATGACTATCCTGTCCATGGGACTGGTGGCTTACC
This sequence comes from Ophiothrix spiculata, assembly GCA_000969725.1. Taxonomy (NCBI): domain Eukaryota; kingdom Metazoa; phylum Echinodermata; class Ophiuroidea; order Amphilepidida; family Ophiotrichidae; genus Ophiothrix; species Ophiothrix spiculata. The sequence goes on from JXSR01S017526.1 coordinate 29,792, forward strand.
TCCAATGGATGTCAATCTCTCACAAAGCATTTGACCAAGTCTAAATACTTAAATGAGCAGAATATTTAGGGCTTCTGATTAGATGCTCCCATTAAGCCAGACAAAATGACATGGTAAAGATTCTACATTTCATTTAGCAAGTACCGTATCCTTGGGAATCGACCATAGGTTCCAAGCATGTATGATGAGAGCGCTTAGAACAACTACTTTACGGTACTCTTTCTCAGTGCAGTTTGAATGAAATGTTGCAATATATGGATAGCATTTCGTAGCAAAAATTATTGGGCATTTTTAGGGCTTCTTGGAAGGCAATATCCGATTGTTTTAATTTTTTTCAACTGTTTCGTGGATTTTGGTACCAATATGTTACTCATGTTTGTCCAAAATCCATGTGAAATTTTAAGACTGACAAATGTTGTGGATTATTTGGAAAAGTAAATGAAAATGTGTCTTATTATGTAAACCATACTTACACTTCACAGTGAAGTATAGGAGCTCTGAAATACAAACATGCTTAAAATATAAAATGGTTGGACCAGCTTAATTGCAATTTGAAACTAGAACATTTTTTTGGTGATCTTCCATATGAAACTAAAATCTTGATTGGACCATGGTCATTTAATGTTTTAACTTAACAACTTATCTCAATCCATCCTAATCAAGGTAATATTTGAAACATTTGAATAGCCCATGAATGTTTTTCAAATTACATCATACTTACATAAACTTAGCTTCTACCTCTTCTGTCTTCTTCTTGAACTGTTCCTGATTTAATATGTGCAAGGTTTCAGTCTGTCAAAACAACATATCATACAAAATAGGCATTACCCTCACATGATTCTGTTGGATGCATAGGCATGTGGATGCACTTAATTTACAAAATGCAATTTCGATTTCTGATTAGTTAAGTGAGGCTCTGCAGCTCAATTATTTGGTTTTAGGCCTTTCTTTGATATATTTAAATAATCAAAGCAGAAACTTAAAATATTGGGAATACTGGAGCACTCAATGGACATCTCACATCAATTTCAAGCCAGTAACAGTATACAAGTATGTCAAATCCAACAATTGCATCCGAGAGAATTGGGATCAAGTGAAAGTCTGTATACTCTATCTACCTTGAAGTATGCAATGTTCGCAATCAGACTCTGTTATGAAATCCATACCATATCCCTTGTAATGTACAACATTGTAAACTGGTGGTTTTGTATTGTGTAAGAGACTAATTTTAATGGACAAACATTGGTATTTTGGGGGGCTAATTTTGTTGCTAACACATGGAGAAACATTGTACATAAGTTCATTTGAATATTCAGAAAGATTTGGTACGTTGTTATGATTCGAGAAATGCGGACTAACTTACATCACCGCATTATCATATTGGTTTATGTGCATTAATTTGCTGCTTGTTGCATACTTCAAAATTTACAGAGTATATATTTAAGTGAATCACTCAATGGTGACTGAATGTGATTTATAGCTTTCATAAATCAATGTACCATATCGTAATAGCAAATTGTGCGCTTAACCAACCTTCCTTTCAGCTCTTTCTAGCCTTTCTCTCCATTCATCCTCAACTTGTTTGAGTCTCTCTTGCCATACTTCATCTGACGTCTGCAAACAAAAATGGCATAGATTTGAATGAAGTTTTATTCTTGCAATGCAGTGAAGTGTATATAAAATAGTTTCGAATGTTTTTTTTTAAATAAAAAAACATGTTCAAAATTATTTTTTCACCTTAACCAAACATCGCATGCAATTCTTAGTCACTGAGTGGGATTTTACTTCCTAATAAGGAATTTTGGCCATCCATTATGAGACGATAGATGACAGTTCGTTCAGCGTGAAACGCAGTGGAGCCGCGCGTTCAAAATCACGGGGCGATGCAGGTATACGCACACATCCGGCGCAAACAGCTTTACTTTGTTTGGAATATTTCATGTTTGAATAGGGGTGTACATTTTTCCAATGATAATGTTTATAGTTTTTCGCAAATAGTTTACATCGTTTTTGGTTTATAAATGACTCAAATTTGTGACTAAGAATGAGAATAAAGATGGCGATTTATTGTTTTGCCTGTCATCTATCGTCTCATAATGGATGGGCGTACATTATTTTGAGTAATGGGTGCAAATCTTATCTTTTTTTCTCTAAGTCAAACTAAAATGACCAAAAACACCTGGTTTGTGCATGTTATCAATCAAACCATCATGTCTATGCACCAAGTAAAAGATTAACATGTTCTGACAAGCTACCAAACTTTTTTCCTTATACTTGGATGGGTTTACTGTCTGACAAGTTTAAAACTGTCAAGCTTTTGTCAGGGGTAACTCCGACTTCTTCAGGATAAATGACCTAATGAAACATGTAGGCCGTTGTTAACCTACAGGTGACTCTGAAAAGAGCCGTGCACTGCTTTGGAAAAAGCCACAAAAAAAATTGACAATGTTACTGCAAACAAAGTAGGTAACCAGCCTTACTAGTGGATTGCCCATATCCACGCCTTTGTCAAATTGGTGACTCTGAAAAGAGCCGTGCAATACTACCGAACTGCCCCTTATCCATGTCTTGGAATACAAGTGAACTTGTTAAAAACAATCTAAGAATATTGAACACCCGTTGTAAAAGCTTATCCTATAATTTGTTTCCTTATAAATCTGTAGGTACAACACACAACAATTAGATGGCACGAGTCCTCATGCCCATAATTGGTATGCAGACATGAAATTTTTACAGGTATTGGTTTGCACTAAGCATAATACTGCCATATAGTGTACCCGACTGTGTACCAACTGCAATTTCTGAAATTTGCAAAATGTCACTATTCCTGAAGTCATTAAATTTCCTACGAATCATGAACATCTGAATGCAATAACTGTGTGGAATAAACAAGCTAACCTTACGTAGTAAGAAAGACTTATCTTTACACATGAGTCGTATCAACCAACCAAGATATGTGCAGTGCATTTTCATTATCGCTGCATAATTGCACATGCTCTTGGCATATGTACCCTGCAGATTTGTTTTGTAGGAAATTTAATGATTTCAATTATAATTATTCATTTTTCTTTCAAAATCACAATTTAAATTTAATTTGTTAGATACCAGTTTGAATATCCTTTGCCATTTCAATACATGTACATGTGATACTGTTGTTGGTTGAATTTGTGATGCTGCTTATTGCATTTATGTAAATTCCTCAATGAGAAGTTGCATACGCTTGACTGCTCTAGCTAGACAAGATTAATTCAAACTTACCGATGATCCCCCTGATCCTGCAAAAAAAAAAAAAAAAAAAAATAAAGATATAGTATAATTAATATTCTGTGCAATCATTTCACAGTGTCAGCTTGAACATACCTTGAACATACCTTGAAGAGCCACACTTCCTTCGTTGACAAAGACGAGGTTGTGTGGCAAGGGTTTGGGCGGGCTTTTTAGCCCATTATAAACCCATAGTTGTTGCAATTTGTTGCGTGAAGTTGAGAAGAGTTGGGGCGGTGACTGCGCTTCAGGTAGCTGGTTCCAGTCGTCCACCACTCGGTTGCTGAAAAAGTGTTTTCTGATGTCTAGGTTGGCTCTAATCTTGGAAAGTTTCATTGAATGTCCTCTTGTTCTGTCGTCATGTTGTCTTCTGAACATATAGTCAGGATTGATAGTGTCAATTTGGTGCATAATTCTGTATGTTTCTATCAGATCCCCTCGGCGCCTCCGGTCTTCTAGTGTTGTCAGGTTGAGATTTGCAAGCCGTTCTTCATATGGTAGGTGCTTCAGATTTGGAATCAACTTGGTCGCCCTGGCTTGTACTTTTTCCAGAATAGTTTTGTCTTTAACAAGATGTGGATTCCACACCTGCATACAATAATCCAAGTGGGGGCGGACAAGTGATTTGTACAGTTTTAAGATGACATTCCTGCTTTTGTAGACAAAGTTCCTTCTTATCATACCGAGCACTCTGTTTGCTTTCTTGGATGCAGCAGCACACTGGTTGGATGACTTCAAGGATTTGTTGATAAGAACGCCTAGGTCTTTCTCTTCAAGGGTTTCTTCCAGTGGTGCACCTCCCATAGTGTAGGTGTGGTTAGGATTATAGTACCCGGTATGCATTACGCCACATTTTCCAACATTATATTTCATCTGCCACCTGTCAGCCCATTCCTGAAGTTTGTCTATATCAGCTTGCATGTATTTGATGTCGTCTTGATTGGATACTGGATGTGACAATTTGGTGTCGTCTGCAAATTTACTAACTCTGGAGCTATGACTTATTCCAATTTCGAGGTCATTCATGTAGATGAGGAAGCACAGAGGTCCAAGCACAGATCCTTGAACCACAGAACTGGTTACTTTCTCCCAGTTAGATTTTGCACCCTGTGTGATGACTCTCTGTTTTCGATCTTTCAGCCATGATTCTATCCACATTGCAACCTTCCCGTCAATTCCATGTGCTTTTATTTTTGCAATTAGTCTCTATGTGGTACTTTGTCAAAAGCTTTAGCCAGGTCTAGGTATACAACATCAACTGGTGTTCCATCATCAACTTGTTTTGTTAAATCCTCAAGGTGCTCAAGCAGGTTAGTAGCACATGACTTGCCTTTACGAAATCCATGTTGGGTATCTGTTATCAGGTTGTGGTTGTCTAGGTGATCTGTAATATGGTCTCTGATGATGCTCTCAAGGGTTTTCCCAATGACAGATGTTAGGCTTATTGGTCTGTAATTGCCAGGTTTTGATCTTGATCCTTTCTTGAATAGCGGTGTGATGTGTGCTGAGCGCCAATCTTCCGGAACTATTCCCTCATCAATTGATTTGTTGAAAATAATTGTAATTGGTACTGATAACTGCTCAGAGAGGTTCTTCAGAATAATTGGTGGCACTCCATCAGGGCCTGCAGCTTTACATGGATCCAGTTCGTTAAGTTTTTTCTCTACTGTTTCTCTGTCAATCATGATGTTTGTCAGCTTACTGTCTTCATTCCCGTTGAACATCTGAGTTGGGATGGGTACTTCTGTGTCTTCATTTGTAAATACCGATGTGAAGAAATCATTTAGAGCATTTGCTGTTTCCTGTCCTGGTTGCAGGGTCTCGCCCGATTGTTAATACAAAGTTGCAGGATTTACCAGTTGTTGGGTCTAAAGGAAGAACTCAGAGAACTTTATGATTAGCTATTTTATCAGACAAGAAAGTAACCCTAATATCATCAGCACTTGATATATAATTACATTGTTGTCATCAGAACTTTTTGCCTCGGCTAAATTGCAATCTTACATACATACAATCTTATCAATAATCATATTCCCCCATATAGCTTCTCACTACTCTTTGGTTGGAGAAATGATCAAGACTACATTACATGCCTTGCTCAAGACCACAATAAGCTGGCCTAAGCAGAGCTCCAACTTGCAACATACAGATTTTGAGTCTTGTGCTGTTCTACTACATTGTAAACCACCCAATGCCAAATAATGTCTCATAAATGCACTTGTTACAATAACAAAATCAATGCTTTAAGCACATATTTTTAAGGACAAATTTCAAATAAATCTATATGGTCGTGCGTCTGGAACTGACACTGGGAAAAAGGTGGAGGCGTTGCACTTTTCCGGATGGCACCTTCATAAATTGACTATAACTTTCTAACTACATAAGCAATGCTTATAATTTTTTTTGTCTTTTTAAAGCTAAAACTTGCACCTTTGTGTGGTGTGAAAATCATTGGTATAGAATTCTGGGTGGTAGAGTTATGTGCCTTTGTTTCTGGAACACCAAGGGTGGAGGAGGTGGCGGAAGCGGATGTGGCGGAAGCGGGCCATACAAACTCTATGGGGCTTACTACCTCTCATTAGTCAAACTTGAATTAATTTTACATAGGAGTGTCACAAATTCATTATTTGGGTCTTATTTTAAAGGTAAACCATCTAGCTACTCATTTTTATGTGAAAATATTGGATATATGAAGAATTGTTAATATTTACATTAAAATTATGATTAATCTACCTGGTACTTGCATACATTTGTATTGCGCAGTGATTTTTTTACAATTTTTAGTGCCTTTCAAGCTTGAAATCAGAATAAAATTTGAACTAAACATCCCATCCCATAAAGAATCCAAATAAGGCATTTAAAAATGTCTAGGAGGTAGGGTTTGTATGTCAGATCTGAAAATGTTCACTTAAAAATATTATTTTAAAGCCCAAAATTTTCCACAAATTTGACTTGAATTTTCTTCAATGTAATAAGTTAGACCTTCCTAGAGAATACATTTTCTGGAGAGGAATTATATGAAGATTTCAAATCAGATAAGAATTGGAGGGTAGCAGTTGAGGGTCTAGTGATATGCAATGATAGAAGAAAATTAAAATGTTTAGAAAAAATCCAAATATTTTCAAAGCTGACATCTTACCCCTACCTCCTACACTTTTTTCAATGTCATATTTGGATTCCTTGTTCAATTTCCTTTAAGAAAATGTATACTTTTGATAGGGTGGGGTATTTAGTTAAAAAGTTATTGAAATTTCAAACTCGAAAGGTGCAAAATACTCAAAAAATCACTGCGCAACGCAAATTGGTGCCAGCTTACGACGCATGGCCATATGTTGCTGACAATAAATAAATACATTATGGCAAAACATAGGCCTGTACAAGTACTATAAAAGCAAACCCAGGCTTCTCCTCAAATTTGTCTGGTGAGCTGTAGGTGAGTGATTTTTAACCATAAGTTTGTATTATTATTATACCTAATGTAGGTGAGTAATAAAAAATTCTCCTCAGCTTCATTTTAGTTAAGTGATCTTTTCGCCTCAAAAAGACAAGGTCGGCAACCAAATGTTTCACTGACAGGAAAGCTACCACAACACAATCCCAACAATCCCTACAATTGAAGAAGAACCTTTTCATTCCAAATCGCAGCATGTGTGAACAACAAACCAATCAAATCGATCATCAAGTCACACAGCAACAGAACTGTCAAATCACATGAGCTCACAAGTATTGCGTGAGTTGCATGTGAACTTTAACCTCGGTGCACAAGATGAGTAAAAGTGAAAGGTTTTCTTCACACAACTATAGTCAAAATCAAAGTCTACCCAATGTACGTACCTTTCATTGATCTTGGTGTTTCTTCTCCAATCATTCGCTTCAAAACATCTTCTGAGATCTGCAATAGACAAGTCATATTTTCACAATTATAACATGCTGTAGGCATTTTATGTTAAAAGTGGTTAAACAAGTGTTCTTAGATAATGAAGGGGTGCTGAATCCAAAAATGCTGTTTAACCAGTTCAGCGACCATGACTTGACCTTGAAAATTGCAAAAAACAAAATGGCTGCCATTTTCACTGGAATTTCACTATTATATGACCTATAAACAACTTGGAAGGTTAGAAATAGTGACAGCACACATAATTATGGAAGGACTTCAAAACTACAGTTCACCTACACAATATTTAATGTGTTTGACCTTGAAATTTTGCAAATGGCTGCCATTTTGAACAAATTATCAGTCAACGTCATTAACTACCACAGAAAGTATTACAATTCAAAATATCTATGTTTTTGTCTGTTGAATAGTATTTCAAATCTTTATTCACCAGTTAGTGCCAGGTTTATACTGTTTGTTGATTATAATATTGATTTATAAAATGGCTGCCACTATTTTTTACATGTATTGGTAACCGATTCATGGCATTTCTCGACCACTAAAAACGAAATTTCGCTGCGCTATTAAAACACTATAAACGTCATGTGTGCAAATTAATTTTTAATTAGCTTTTGTTTGATGTTTAAACCTTAAACTTTGTATACATATTGATATAACACAGAAATAAATCCTTTAATAAAAAGTCTACATCAAAACACAACAACATCAAATTTACCAAACAAGCGTACAACGTACGAAACAAATGACACCAGACCGATAACATAACAAGCGCTTGCTGATTATGCAAAGGATTGATGTTGCTGTTTTCTGCCAAATGTGTTGCATGCAGCCTCTCCATTAGTTAATTTGGTTTCCTAACTAACCTGTTGCACTGGAAGGTAACGAGGAGAGACTAGGCTTCACACTTGTTGCAAGATAAAGTAGGAAAATAGGGCCCGCAGACTATTACAGATCTTGACTATGCGGATGATATTACTGAGATAATCTACGAGATGCAAAGGAACTTCTACATCTGGGGGAAGCTGCTGCACATAGTTGTTCTGCCAAGAAAATAAAGGCAATGCTGTACACAGAGGTAGCAACATCAATTAACAAAATGGATGGCAGTGATCTCAAAATTGTCCTAAAGAAATACCTAGGTGCCTGGATTGCAAACAGTGAGCAGGACTTCAATGTAAGAGAGGCACAGGCCTGAAGGACATGTAACAGTGGAAAGCAAACTTCAAAGAAACTTGAAAATCAAGTTATTTACTACCACTATGGAATCTGTACTGGCATACGGAGATGAAAGATAACTCGATGGTTGCTACACACACCTGATAAGGAAAGCATTTATCGTATCCTGGCAATCTCACACCAACAATGAACTTTATGGGAGCATGATGCCAATGTCAGAGACAAAGATTGAGAAGAATGAGATTTGTTGGGCACTGTGCCAGAAGAGAAGACGAGGCAGTTTTCGTCAAGTGCCCCTTTGGCAACCCAAGCATGGTAAAGAATTAAAAGACCTCTCAAGAAAGAATTACATCAACATACTAAAGAGGATACAGGGTTGCCTGTTCAAGACCTGAGGAACTGGGGGCTGTGTGGAAAGCTTTAGTAGGAGTCCTTTCTTTTGGAAAGCCCTATATATTTGTGTGTCAAACCTATATATTTGTGTGTCATTAAAATTTTGTAACTTTATGCTCGGGCCTTATGTTCATAAAACTGGCTTAGCTTATCATCTCTATAATTTGTAACTTTATGCTCTTACTCGGGCCTTATGTTCATAAAACTGGCTTAGCTTATCATCTCCTATAAAATACTACCCGAGCTTCACTCGGGTAGTATTTTATAGGAGATCATTTGATGTTGAATGCAGGCCTAGTTATGAAGAAAGGCTTACCAAACTAAGTTTGTTAAAATTTGAGGATTCTTGTGAATTCCATAGACTTGTGTTTGGCTTCAAATTAATGAATGGTTTGTTACCTGAATCTTTTGATAAAATGGTACAAATTAGTAGGATTAACAACTCTAGGTTGTTGCATGTAACAGCCAGAAGTTCTTCTTTTTTCAATTCTCTTTTTGTGTCACTTCCAAGACTATGGAATGGAATCCCTCCTAATGTCAAGGACTGCCATGATCTTGCTATCTTCAAATCTGAGTGTAGGTCATTTTTCATAGATTTGTACTGCTGATTATCAGATTTGATTCATATTCCCTTATTGGGTTCATTTGCTGCTGTTTATTGTTTGTTTTACATAATGTTCTTATTATTCATGTATGTTCTTTTATTTTAATGTACAGGATAAGTGAGCACTTGCGTGTTTTGGGTTTTAGTAAACCCATTCATTTCTCCTAAATTACTTGCATTGTTGTTAAAATTAAGATTGTTTCAGTCAAATTGTTTTGTGATTTTTTTGTGTATGACATTGTACATTTTTCACATGTTTGTAAATTGCAAGTGATTTGAATAAATATTATTATTATTATTATCATCAAATGTGTTTTAAGTCTTTCTTGTGTCTACATTCTTGTCCACTGAAAGCACATGCACATCCTCCAATGCAGGATAGTTGAGCTTTTCTGAAGCTACATCTAACACTTGCACAGCCTTTGATACACACACATGTTATTATTTCATGACATGCCTTGGGTAGTGGAGACAAAGTAATTAATTTTCAGATTAAATTACCATCGATAAATGTCCATCCCATGTCTTTTAAGCTCTTTAACTTAGTGGATATTTTGATTTCCCACAAGTGCTTGCTTCTAAGGCTTCGTAATGTGCATGCCTTATGTGAAGTCTTACTGCGTCTGATGTAGGTGGTACAGTCTGTTGAGGACATCCTTTACAGAAAAGTACTATAACTCACACTTTGTCTGGAATCTTATACAGACGACATTATAAATTTCTTTGAGCTATTGCTCTATTTGTTGGTGATGTCACCTGTTCCAATATCTGTTAGCAGATTGCTGTGTGTTTTGAATAAGTGTAAGTCTTGTATCCATCTATATGTTTAGCTTGTATGTGTGAGATTTCAACACTTTAATCTGAAAATTCAACCACTGTAATAGCAGTAAATCATCCAGCAGCTATGATGGTTTGAAATCTGCCAAATTTGCTTTATTGTCTCCTAGTGAGAGAAAGTTGGTCAATTTCTCTGGAAGGGGAACATCAACATTTTTGTATACTCGAAGAATTGGATGGAAGCCTTTGAGGGGTTTAATTCTTGTACCTGTGTTAATTGAATGTCGTTGATGCATTCAAATATAACATCAATCCTTTCATATCGTCGACCGATATCAAGAGCTTTACTCACGAACATATCAGTATATTCACCAAATGTAGTGATTCCATCTGGCTAGCATCAATGTTCGACCATTAATAATAAAGGCCGTACTTCCCATCAATAACTCTGGGGTTGTTATATTTTGTGCAAGTTTTTTCCCAGATGTGTTTTGCTGTCATTCCCGTGATTAAATTGCTGTTAATGGAAGCAAGGGAGATTGACAGAGGTTTAAGTTCATGATTGAAAACATTGTCTAAATTTATTTTGTGTCCTGATTTTGAAGCTGCAACAAGTCTTTGAAGTATGTTTCTGTCAGCCTTTTTGTAGTCTGCTTGCTTTGGAGCTCTTTGTAGTCAACTGAGACTCGAGATGAGAATGTCTATGCTTTATTTCTGTGTAATGCAGAATTGAAGTTGACATGACCTGAGCTATGTGGTGACTGAATAACACGATGGTTAACAAAACCTTGCAACTCGGCTTGTCCAAGTTTTTCTGCATTAAGCAAAGCAACTATCTGATACTATCTGATGTCAATCCTTGATAACAAAATTCTGCAGTGCAGAGGAAATCGACGGAATGATAAGACAATTTTTTTTAAATCACAGTTGTCACGTTGTTTCCTCGATGGTGTAGCCTCATTGTAACAAATTCACTTTCACCATGATCGATTAACACAATTTTCCTTGTCTGTCTAGAAATAGTTTTTATCAAGGTAAAGTAAAGAGCATATCTTCCCAATGCATAAATATTTCTTGTGATGCCTACAATACCACCACTTTTTATGGTTAGCAGATACTTGGTTATAAATTTCCTGTTGGATTCCTTTTACAACAAAATTTCCAGCTTGGAAGTTATCGTTATGAAAGACCTCAGCATTTTTGAATTTGGCATCCTCAAATTACCCTAAAACACTTGTTTAACCACTTTTTAACTCTTCTGAATCTGGTGAAATTTTCGTGAAAATAGCAACCATTTTGTTGTTCGTAATTTTCAAGGTCAAGACGAGATTGTTCACGTGGTTAAATAGCATTTTTTGAATTTAGCACCCTCAAATTACCCTAAAACACTTGTTTAATCACTTTTTAACTCTTCTGAATTGACTATTAGTCAAGTTCTGGTGGAATTTTGGTGAAAATGGCAACAATTTTGTTTTTCGTAATTTTCAAGGTCAAGACGAGATTGGTCACGTGGTTAAACAGCATTTTTGAATTTAGCACACTCAAATTACCCTAAAACACTTGTTTAATCACTTTTTAACTCTTTTGAATTGACTATTAGTCAAGTTCTGGTGAAATTTTGGTGAAAATGGCAGCCATTTTGTTTTTCCTCATTTTCAAGGTCAAGACAAGGTTTGTCACCTGGTTAAACAGCATTTTTGAATTCAGCACCCTCAAATTACCCTAAAACACTTGTTTAACCACTTTTAACATAAAATGCCTTCAACACTTTTTCCAAGCATAAATATCAAAATGCCGACTTGTCTACAAGTAAGTTAATATAAATAATTTCTTTGTAATTATTTCAGCATAAATGTTTATTGGTAAACGTTAAAAGATTAATAAATCTGTGTTTCCAGTGAAATTGTTTACAATTTATTGACTGCATAGTGCAACTACCACATCAAAATGTCACCATGACTTCAACACATGGTCCAACATAGTGTACAGTAAAAACAACTGTTTCCCAATTCAACATCCAGAAAATGAGAGCTTGATTTTTCTATTTTTCAAGTCAATTTTGCTTTTAACATCTTTACACATTTATTGGTGTGGTATGGTACATAAATTAACATGCCTGCTTGCCGTTACTGCTTGCAGTTTCACTCAGGGAATGCAAACGTAAAATTTAGTGGTTGACATAACTGTATGACTTGGAAATGGCATCGAACAGCCCAATTTTGATGCTGCAACAAGTTATCATGGGACAAAAAATGTTATGGTGTGGTTTGTGCTCTTATTTCTAGCAAAACTAATAGATTAATGATGGTCACAACAGGACTTCAGTAATTCACGCTCAGTGATCACAGCAGGGTACAAATAAACAGATTTCATTGTAAGACTGCAGCTTTCGTGTGTTTTTTTGTCACTCCTGGGACTCATTTTTAATTTTCGAATTGGTACCTGGGACTCGAATATTATTTTATGTTTCAATTGTAATATAATGTAAATATTGATTCTGAGGGGAATTATATTACCTGACCAAGGTGGTCTCCAAACCATGATTATGCCCCAATATGGTTTGAATATATATGAATTTAAATATATACGTGTTTGTTTTTTGCCTCGATACTTTTCTTCGGGAGCAACGCCCCCTCGGAAAAGTACCACAAAACAAATACCTCTGATTTTACACAATGACCTAAAAAAAAAAGGTAGTGCACAGTTATTATTGTCTATTTATTCTCATGTAAGTAGTCATATACACAAAATCCCCGCCTAGTTTGTTTAATTGTGCGAATATAAAACAAATGTTTGCCTTGTTTGCATAACTGTTATGCGAATAACAGGAATCTTTAGACTTTGCCTTGTCCGCATAACAAGGTTGCCGCATAACCATTATGCGAATTGGAAATGCGAATAGCAGGAATCTTTGCCATGTTCGTACAACCATTATGCAAATAACAGGAATCTTTCCCATGTTCGCATAAACCGTTATGCGAATAACAGGAATCTTTGCCTTGTTCGCATTTATAACTGAATCTTTGAATCTTTGCCATGTTCGCACAACCGTTATACATGCGAATAATAGGAATCTTTGCCATGTTCGCATATAACCGTTATGCGAATAACAGGAATCTTTGCCTTGTTGGCATAACCGTTATGCGAATAGCCTCGCCTTTAAAAAATATGTTAAGAAGCCCCCAGGCGGGGGCGGTCGCGATTTAGTAGAAGCGACTTAATTCAGGGGCTAGGAATTTCTAAAACGTGTCTTTCTATTGGCGCATTGATATTGAAAATATTACAAAAATCATATTTTTACCTTTATTCAAACAATAACAAAAGTGCTCCTTTAGTGATACACTTTATTGTATTATTCCAAAACCGCCGGGGTTCACGCGAGAATCCCATTTGTAGCAAAGTAATTTTAAGTTTATTTGATGCACTATTTATAATGAAAATTACACGAGCGACACCGCGGAGGTAACTTGATCAAATATGGCAGTAAGGAGGCATGGCCACCGTCGTCTGGAAGCCCCATTGGCTAGTGCAGTGAGGGCGCTTTTTTCTGAAAAAGTTGGCATCCATTTTCAAGTGCTTAAACACAAGCTAATTTTACATTAATTACAGCCCAAATGTGACATGGCCAATTCAAGTCAAAATTTCTTAGTTTTGCAATCAATGAGGTTTAACTTCCACATGATTATTGTAGTTTAGAAAGTAATTTACTTCTCTACTGTATTGGTTTGCTGTATTGTCAAAGTTAAAAAAAGTGAAATTTGAGGGCAAATGTGCGCCATATTTTGCAAAGTTTATGCTTCCGAATTCAACAATAAAAACTTGGAAATAAAACATTTCAAAACAACACTTTCTTCAGAGGTCTCTAATGTTGGATTGTAGCCATTCAATATCATCTTAAAACAATGGTGACATTGCCATTTGAAAACAAATAACAACTCTTGACGAAAAAGTTCCAACCAAATTTTGTTTTTCTTCAATAGAGCTTGGGTGGCTTAATTGGGTGACAAAACTGGCAACATTTTATGCTGCAATTGGCAATAAATTGATTTTAAATTGTCTTGTTAAGTGTCATTTCACATTCTATTTTGCATATTAGCTCAATTTAGAGTGAAAAAATTCAAAACAACAAAACTTCTAAAGTTTTAAATTTTTTTGAAAATTTAAATCACCCAAGTGCCAGTACAGTGTTGCCACACTAGAGGGTAACTTTTTTCTCAGAGGAGGGTGGTCGTGGAACTGTTACTGGTTGTCGGACGGTATCGTAGCCGACCC